>CM067370.1:141958999-142243999 GCA_034401795.1 Chaetoderma sp. LZ-2023a
GCATGACACGTGTGTTTTAAATGAAGTTATTAAAGGAATGAGCAATCTGTGACCTAGACAGCCAATTCCTATCCCGGCATGGAATCTATCTCTTGTTCTACAGGTTTTAGGACATGCTCCCTTTGAACCGATTAGATCTATAGATATTAAACTGTTAACTATTAAATCAGTTTTCTTGGTTGCAGCAGCGTCGGCGAGAAGGAGAAGCGAAATACATGTGCTTTCTGCCGAACAAGACCGTTTTGTCGTCACGGGTGAAGGTTTAAGGTTTAAGACTACTTCCACGTCTTTGTTTCCTGGCAAAGAATCAGTCACTTAAATATCCAGGACAGCCGATCAATTTGCCAAGTTTAACTAGACATGACCCAAACTCTTCTGCTTGGTGTCCTGTCAGATGTCTGAAAATGTATAGGAAACGTACTGAGGAGTGGAGAGATGACCCAAAATCTCTGTGGTTATGTCTCAAAGCTCCTTATTTGCGCGCCTCGAAAGATACTATTTCTCGTTGGATAGTTGACGCTATTCAGATGTCGCACAAAATCGCTACAGGAAAACAGATTGATCGTGCGAATGCCCATCAGGTCCGAGCACTAGCAGCATCATCGGCCCTTTATAAGGGTGTCTCATTAGAGGAGGTGATGTCTGTAGCACAATGGCATGCCGAGTCGTCATTCACTGATTTCTACCTTCGCGACATCTTCAGCGCAATTAATCCGGTAGCCGTCTCCAATTTATCGAATTTGAACTAAATCCACGTCCGAACACTATTTCGCACACATCACAAGTTTCTTCCACTTGCACTGAACAATGGCCATGCACATGACCCAAGAACGACTGTGATGAACCAGAAAGACCAAGCACTCAAAATGGTGAATGTTTGCCTTAATTAAGTGACTAATTTTAAGTTTACTTATAGTAGAAATACCAGACTATCTAAGTAAATAGTCTGGACAAGAAC
This sequence comes from Chaetoderma sp. LZ-2023a, assembly GCA_034401795.1. NCBI lineage: Eukaryota > Metazoa > Mollusca > Caudofoveata > Chaetodermatida > Chaetodermatidae > Chaetoderma > Chaetoderma sp. LZ-2023a. The sequence continues at coordinate 141,959,958 of CM067370.1, forward strand.
ATCTTATTCTTTTGCAGACATTAGACTCATTCCAATTTGAAAATCTAATCGATATACTGATAGTTTTTTTCAAAATTTAGAAGTAGTAGTAGCTTCTTTGCACTCTACTGGACTGCCCTAGCTGAGACTTGGGGCTGACACGGGTCTGGTGGGTGTTGCTCCCCGTTTTGACAGCCCTCTGGAATTTATGTGGACAAATGAGGGGGGTGGGGGGGGGGGGGGGGGGGGTGGCGGGGAGCGCGGTCTAGACCATGGAAGTTTAGCACTATGAGTCAGATGGCAGAACCCAAGCGTATGCCGGGGTTCTAGTCTCTTCACAACCTTCTCTGTCGGATGGTAGATGAGTGCTGGTTCGAGCCTCACCTCCCACCGGTATTTCTTGGCTGTCGAAATCCGGAGTTTATCATAATAGTACTTCTGGTAAGTATTATTCGAAGTAGAATCAAAAAAATTTCTACGAGAATTCTTAATACTTACCAGATGTACTATGGCCATGCCTCAGTCGCCCCGCTGAGGTGAGGCTGAGCTGCTTTCGCTGTTTGTCAAGGCAAATATAAGACAAATCTGACTGTGATTGTGAATTGACTCGGTACCTGCGGCTATGTTGATTCCCGGACACAGTATGGGAAGGACCAGGAGAGTACGGAGTTTGTTAATTGTTTATTTTGAGCTAGACTAGATAATAGGCATTATCATAATAGTACATCTGGTAAGTATTAATAATTCTCGCAGAAACAAAAGTGGATGCTTTTTTGAGACCGTCAGTTAGTGCTGAAGAAGTGACCGAGTTGGTCATGAAAGCTACACTCAAACAATTTCTACATCCCGGAGACGTAACTAATATTTCTTTATTATGTATTCATATAATTATTTTGTGCTTGACAAGTTCCGGACCAGAGGATCATAAATAATTTGATGTCCTTAACCCTTTATCACACAAATCAGCCGAAACAACTTCTCCTGTGGTCTTGGGAAAATACCCATGTGCTGACCAAGAGATTATTTTGGAAAATTTACTGCTGGAATGACTGTCATGATAACCGAGGCAGTTATTCCATTTATCGGTTTTACTAATCTTCTACCTGGAAAATGTTAGCACCAGCTGTATTCACAGGGTTCATATGGATCTTTGCTTAAAGTGCTTGAATTCGGAATTTGTCAGTGCTTAAATATGCTTGGTTTTAGCATGTTTACACAAATCAAGCTGAAAATGCTTACATTTGGCAAAACCCCGCAAATATGGTATATATTTTTGCAAATATATTACCCCTGGTTCGTCATACGTACATGACAGCATAATGGCAGTACTTTTAACTGTCTCATCACTGGATTGACTGGCTCAGACATTCCACAAGACAACTGCAAAGGTCAGCGTGGAAGGGCTTCGTAAAACATGCTTTAAAACAAAGGGAAATTCCAGTGAAAATCGGGAATAAGTCAACTAAAAATATACAATAATCCGAAATAGTTTCCGCAAAAAAAAAAAAAAAATACACTGTTCCATTGCCGAGAAATAATAAAATGAATATGCCCAAAACGCTCGAAAACATGACTCCTCGGGCGCATCCATTTTCTCGCAACGAGAGTGAGAAACCGCGAGATTATGACGTCAACGCCACACCAGCAAAATATCGCCAGCACTTTAGATTTACCTGTACTTTACTAGGCCGAATATTGATTAACCCTTTAATGACCAAATTCTCTCAGGAAAATTAGAATATTTACTTATTGAATGTCCATTTGCAGGCCAAGCGAAGACTATTTTTGAAAATTGACGACTGGAATGGTTCGTTCTGTTACTGAGACAGTCGCTTTAGTTGTAAATTCTAAAAAATAACCTCTTGACCTGCGTCCTCAACTTGACGATTGCTGGGACCAGTGCTGGCATGAGATGGTTAAATCGCAACATGTTCGCATGTCAAGCATGGGCTTGCAGTAATAGAAACTATCATGGAAAGATCCACAGAAGCATCTGCATAAAAAGAGGCTAACTGAAAGATGGCTTCATAACATCGGCACTTGATGGATATCTTCCACATTTAAATTTGGAAGACAAGTTTAGAACATATAGTCTATAATTTTAAAATAATGTGTCATGCATTTCAAAACAAAAGGCACGGTACTTAATTTTAATATGACAGAATCAAACTTGACAATTAATGTCAGTATTTGCTTGCATCAATTGTAAAATGGGATTTGCAAACTAAAATGAAACGATGTCGCTGATTGTCCGGTTGGTCAATTGTAGGCAATAGCTTGGTGGCTTACTTCGTAGATGATAGTAGGTGACAGCTAGTAAATAATGACAAGTGTACGCGAGACATAATTAGTAATCTAGTGCTTTCACACTATTGAAATCCAGCATTATTAATCATTTACAACGTTTACTCACAATTTTAAAATAACTGCAGAGTGTTGAATATTCTGAATTAAATTTGCCTGGAATTATGTTGCAGTAGCTTCCAAACTAATTAGTTTCACACAATAGGCATATGCAGGGTAAATTTTAAGCTTTCTGCTTTTCTGTCCTTGAAAGAGTTGACTAATTGATCCCAAATTTAAAAATGTTGACCTATATTTACTGCCTGTTGAATATTTTGAAACTGAAATTTGACTGGAAGCAGAAGTTGCAATAGGAACAGCTTTCAGACAAATTACTTTCATCATTTATTCAACTGACATATTTTTCAAGAATTTGTGTAGCTGGTTGATTGCAAACATGCTCCTGGCATAACCCTGCAATGTTTTAAAAAAATAGAAATTGCCCATAAGAAGACAATTTTGGACAATTTAGCACTACAATGACTGGCGCGATCATCGGGATACTAATTACACTTTAATTTCCTCCAAACACTGTGGCAAAATGTCAGTTGTTTCGGCAGTACGCTAATTATCCACGAGATGCAAGATTTACCTCCCCTGGTTATGACTATCCTCAATTGGGCAAAGAGAGGAGGTGTGTCGGAGACGTCTCTATCTACTGGTTACTTTAGCAATTTAAATTGAGGATATCTTTTTTATTTGTTGACATAAAATTGTGCTCTTGGTCTCAAATTAATGCGGGGAATTAGTACCGGTACTTATGCCAGATGCATAAAATCCCCAGTGGAATATCCCTTTAAAAATGTTTGCATTTTCACATTCCTTGAGATTGTGAACCCTCTATTTAGCCATGGTTTGTTTGGTCCTGCACCAAACCTGTGTTTATAAGTTCTGCTTACTATAGCTAAAAGCTTGTGCGATTGAGTGTATACCAAATTTGGTACTTACACATGTTTTTAGAGTCCCGCACTGGAAGTCCTTTAATAATCACCGCATCTGTCAGTCTGGCCGTTCACAATATCATCTCGTAAACAGCATATCATACAGAACTACTTCAGATATTTTAATGAAACTTGGTGTATGCCTCAGTTATGATACACAGATGTGCCTTTTGAAGAATTAATGTTCATAGGTCCAATATTTTGGGTGAAAATTGGCTTTTCAATGCAAAAACTCATGATTTTTGTCAATTTCCTCGTAAATACCATATCATACAGACTACGGTAATTTAATGAAACTTTACAGGTGGCTTCTTTATGATGGCCCATGTGCCTTTTGAAGGATTCACCTATATAGGTTCAATATTTTGGGTGGAAATGGTATTTTTAATGTAAAAATTCACGATTTTTGTCAATTTCCTCGTAAACTTGGTGTATGCTTCAGCTATGAGATGCAGATGAGCCTATGGATGAATTTACCTTTATATGTCCAATATTTTAGGTGAAAACTGGCTTTTTAATGCAAAAACTCATGATTTTGTCAATATTCACATAAACGGCATATCATATGGAATCGCTTAAAATAATTTAATGAAACTTAGCAAGTAGTTTCTTGATGATGGGTAGAGGTGCCTTTTGGAGCATTCCCCGTTACAGGCCCAAGATGTTGGGTGAAAATGAGCTTTTAATGCAAAAACTTAATTTTTGTCAATTTCCTTATTTTTTTAAATTTTTTAGTTTATTTTTTTAATAATATGAAGGCTTTGAATAAAATTGCTACCTATTCCATAGAGAAAGGAATTTCCAGTGATTGCGGAGCCCTCTGAGTCAAACAACGTTTTCTAGTTGTACTTGGCTATAGTTTGTGAGACTGTCCTCGGGTTTAACACTTTAATAGTCAAAATTGGTCAAGAAAATCTGAATTTTGCCTAGTGAATATCCATTTGTTATTTGTGAGCAGACTATTTTGAAAACTTACTACTTGAATGGTCAACTGTTGATCTGCAAATAAATATTGCTTAAGACCACTAAAAAGCCATTTTGGCCGTTTTCACCATCAAAGGGTTACGAATTGTGCAAAAATGTTTGCTCACCTGGCCAGAATGGGCAAGTGAGCTTATTCCGTGGCGACCATCCCGTGTCTGTCCATCAACTTTTTCTTTAAATGACTTCTCAAGGACCACTGATTTCAATTATATTTGACAGGGAGCATCCTTAGGGCATGAAGATCCAAGTTTGTTGAAACAAAGCCGATCGGCAAATTTGACCAGTGGCCATCTTGGATTTTTGCAGATTTTTAGAAATGTCTAAAAATCTCCGAAACCACTTATGGGATTGTTTCAAACCTCATGAAATATCATGTAGGGCAAACGCTGAACCAAATTTGTTCAAGGGAACTTGATTAGCCAAATGGTTTGGTGGCCATGTTGGATGACCTAGTTTGCATGATAATTCTCCAGAACCGCTGAACCGATCGGATCGAAATTTGGGACATATGATTAGGGACTAAAGGACATTAAAGTATGGTCAACAGGAGTTGGTATGTCAAAGAACATGGCCCCGATGTGCCTATCCAAATGTAGCGTGTTTAGCAGCCATATTGGATTTTTTTTTTTTTGATGGATTTTGAAGGAGAAATTAGTTTTATGTGGGTTTTTTTGGTATTCTGATTTCAAATTTGTCGTTTTCAATACTGTCGGATAAACGGTTTGGTGACCATCTTGGATCTTTTTCCCGCCAAAAGCTCCTATATTAAAGGAGTAAGAAATTTAAAATGTCTTCGAGAACCACTGGGCTGATTTTAATTGTATTTGGCAGAAACCATCGTTAGGGCATAGAGATACAGTTTTGTTCAAACAAAGCCAGTAGGCCATCTTGGATTTTGACTGATTTTTAGAAACGTCTTAAAAACGTTCTCTGAAACTGCTTGGTGGATTGATGTGAAACTTGGGAAACTTCATCTAAGGCAAGGACTGTACCAAGTTTGTTCAAGATAGCCTAATAGGTCGATTCCCTTGACAGCCATCTTTGATGCAAGTCTTGTTGCAAGTCATGCCAAAACCTTTTGATTCTCCTTCTAGGCGATGACCGTACTAGTTGTAATGCCTATGTTCCAGGTGGAGCGATTCAGGCCCCTTGGGCCTCGTGTTACACCTTGTTTTGAAAAACGATAAATGTCCATTGAACTATGTCATGCAGAGATGGCCACTGCCACACCATTTGGTCTGTGACATTTGTCCGAAGTTAACAAGCATTTGTTTTCACTTGTGAAAGTTGATTTACATGTCTGTGCTATCATAATGTACGTGTTTCTGTTTGTGTTACAGAGATGTTGTGAATACAAATACGTCCAATGATAGCGACAAAACACTTATAGATGTGAGTATTTATTATCCGGTTAACCTTTACCACACCGATGTTGAAATTTTCAAATTAAATTAAAAGATGAATTTTCAACAAATTTGGTGGAAGATGGTGCTGTCGCAGACAGCAACATCATCCACCAAAAGTGTTGAAAAATGTACACCACTATCTTTTCTATTGATGCAGTAAAAGATAGAATATTGACATCAGAATGGTAACGGTTAACTACTATATGCTTGGAGGTTGAGTTTTCTGTCAGCATTGGAAGTGTAGACAAGTGGTCCACCTTGAAATGGAGTGTGTGAAAACTGACAGTAACAACAATGAATGCAAAATAAAAGCTGCTCAATAATTTTTGGAACATGTACACAGATATTCTAAGCTTTCTTAGGTGTAATATGTTGATTGATTTTTACTGTGATTGTGTTTCATCAATATTACTGCAATCATGCATGCATTCTCTTTGTCGTGTCAGTACCCATTACAAGCTCTCATTTTTGGATTGCATCTCAGCAGAATATGTCCATATTCACTTATCTCCACAGAAAGCTGAAGATTTGTAAAAAAAAAATCTACTTTTCGCTGGATACCTTTGACTGTCTGACTGTTACAAGCCACCAAATAATAGTTTCAATGGGAAATAAATCTGGACCTCTTGAATATTTTGAAAACAATTTGACTGACAGGACAGTTCACAACGTTCAATCAAATTGTTTCTAATATTTGATAATGTAGTTTTATTTCTCACACATCGACTGTTAAATTGAATTTTATGTATTTGCAGAGTAATGCCTCAGAGAGAACGTTGCCAGAAAGAGTGGATTCCATGGATAGTCAAGATGACCCATTTGGTCATAACTGGGACAGGCAGAATAGTGTAAGTACCTGCCGGACTATGAACCATTATGGTAACCTATGGGCCTATTAAAATGTACTAAAGGAGGTGCCGTGTTTTGTTTTCTGTAGGGGGGTCTCCCGACATTCAATTCAGGCATTAATTTTCAAAACTCTATTCCTGATAGAAAAAGTATCTCTTTAGCAGTAAAAGGGAACATAATAATAGTAACCCTTTCAATGCAATAGACCAGTAAGATATGAGATACCCTGTTAACTCTTTAACCCTCAAAATTGTTAAAGAAAATTAAAATTTTCTCATAGAAAATGTCTATTTGCAGACCAATAGATTATCTTAGAAAATTTATCACTGTAATGACTGGCTCGGTTATCGAGCCAGTCATTCCAGTGGTAAATTTGCTAAAGTAATCTCTTGATCTGAAAATGGACATTATTCAAGATCACTGCAGAAGCAATTTCTGGGCGGTTTGAGTATTAAAGGGTTGACTATATAAGGCAGCAACAACTTCCACACAAATTACCTAGATATTCTTCAGCTTGATGGAATGGTTGCTTTGAAGTTGAAATACCTCGATTTCGTGGTTTATGTGGTTAAATGGTAGCCTAGCTGTACAAAGATAATATTTTTCTTCTTCAGTTGTCTGTGGCATTAAAAGAGTGGGACATTCCATATGAAGAATTGCAACTTGCAGAAAGAATAGGCATTGGCCGATTTGGCACTGTGCACAAGTATGTATCTGTAGTTATGATGCCAGCCAGTGTCCAGATAAGCCAACATTGCTAATAATACACATGTCAAGAAGCTGATGTACTCTTCCTAAATTCCAATACTTATTTAAATGAAAATTTCTGTATGCCTAGCTGCTACTGCTGCATATGCTAAGCTTTCTCCTAAGAGGATATATAGTACATCGTAGGTATTTAGCTGCTGTACAGATAGCGGCTATAGAGAGACATCTTTTGTCTGTAAATGTACATATACATGTATTGGCCATAGACTTCCTTTTTTGGGATCTGTTTCTAGCTGTGCCCCACCCGTTTCTAGCCAAAACACAGCCACTTTATACTCGCTTTTGAAGTGATTTCAAGGCTTTGAACCTTGAATTCCCAGAGTTCCAATTTCAATGTAACTACACATAGGTTGTTTAAGATTGGCAGCAGCAACACTCATTCAAATTAATTTCAAAATGTTTGACAAAATTATTATTAAATTGTAAATTCACCAAAACATAGAATCCGGATGGTTAATGTCAGACTTTTGTCCGTTTTGTGTTGGAACCTACGTCATTTGATTGTGAGCTCGGAGTATCAGATCATGTCTTTCCATTGTCTATGGTGAATACATGTATGCATACTAATGCACAGACACAACATGATTCTCTGGACATACTATCTGACTTGCGGCATTACTGATTAACGCTTTAACCCTAGAATTTGTTTAACAAAATTTTAATTTTCTCAGAAAATGTCCATTTGCACACCAAGAGAAGACTATTTTTGGAAATTTACCACTGGAGTGACTGGGTTGGTTATCGAGCCAGTCATTCTAGTGTTAAATTAAAAAAAAATGTCTTCACTTGGTCTGCAAATGGACATTTCTCAAGACCATTAGAGAAGCCGTTTCTGGCTGATATGAGTGTTAACCCTTACCACTCTGATGTCAATATTCTATCTTTTAATGTGTTAATATCAAAGAAACTGGTGTACTTTTTCAACAATTTTGGTGAAAGATGTTGCTGTCTACGACGGCACCATCTCCCACCAAATTTGTTGAAAAATGAACACCAGTTCATCTTTCAATTTAATTTGAAGATTAAAAATGATGACACCAGAGTGGTAAGGATTAAAGGGTTAAGTATCATGGAGATTGAACTGTCAGAGGACAGCTGTATTTATATTGTCACTTCACTATATTAACTTTATGTTAATGGTGAGCTGTCATTTGGAACACCTGTATTTTCTATAATATCATGTGTATATATATCTTAAGTTATCATCTACATAACAAGCGTGTGAGGTCACAATCCTCATCTTATTGACATCATGTTGTTAATCAAACACACTACATAATAACAAATACTTACGTGACATAGTGATACCTATATGATGTGCCGGTTTAAACATGTATTTGCTATTGTTTCTTTGTTATTATAATTCTTTTGCATTTTTTTCCCAGGCTATCTACAGAAATAGATATTTTTATTAATGATTATTGGCAAGTGTAGATTTTTTGTCAGTTGTAAATATGTACATTTATTTTTCTGATAGAATTTATATTTACTATCGGCTATCATCTGGCGATAGGTGCTGTTAATAATTAGTACAGAATTACATGAACATCCTGCAATGTCCATACACCTTAGAATCCAGTCACAGTAGAGTGATGCTACAGCTTCAGATGTCAGATATAGAGATGAAAATGTGCTAAGTGCATGCCATCTTCTGACAATGGACCTTTCCAGTTTTACCTATGCCCCACCCATCACTAGCTCAACTCCACCCACATCTCGCTCGTGTTGGGAGTAATCCTGAACTCCTTAACTATCAATTTCCAGAAAACTATACAGGTAAGCTGTTAAATATTTTGAAACTAGTTTGACTGGGCGCTGTTGCTGTGCTGCCTATGGCAGCAACAGCGTCCAGTCAAGTTATTTTCAAACTATTCAACAGAATGTTTATAGAATGGTAAAGACATACAATTCGTACGTGTCAGACTATTAAGCATTAAAGACAGACTATTTCGAATCATTCATGACGTCATGATTATGACGTCTTCCTACACGTAGTTGATTATGAAGTCATATGATGGATGGATGGATAAATTGGAAATGTCTATTTTCTAAGTTGCGTTTATGATTGTTTGTCAGAGGTCATTGGCATGGTGACGTTGCCATCAAGATGGTGAAGATGGATCCAGAGACCAATGATGATGCTCAACTTTCTGCATTTAAGCTTGAGGTACAGAGTTACGCTATGAAATCATTTCATTTCTCAATTGTGGTTTTATAATGAATGTGGTTATGTCATGTCCTATACAAAGTGGGTCGACATAGCGATTCAAATGGCATCTAGCATCTGATCTAATAATTCAGAATAAAAAATGTATTGAGGGCTTCCAATATTAATTTTGAACTCCCCTCATCCCATTATCTATGACTCATCTATGCAGCATTTGCCCATTCTATGTATAGCAGCTGTCTGTCCATTTGTCCGTCTATCCAAGCTTCAATTTCTGCATTCTAGCCAGAGTTCTTTTGAAGGGTGTGGTTGAGGGGACTTTCACCAGGCTTGCGCTACACTATAGTGTATCCCTGGTGAGTCAAAGAACCCTATTGATTGTGGTGTCAAAAAGTTAATTGTAAACTAACGAACTGTCTATATTCTGCTGCCACTGACCCTCATTCCGCTGGACGAAGTTAAAAATAGCAGAAGACAAAATGTACTCGTTCCAAATTATTTATTGGTCAGCTTGCTTAAGGGAGGTAACTCCTACATAATCAATATACAAGTGAAGCAAGGGACATAAGTCTCCCTCAATTAGTGGTCACAAAGTCATGGCAATAAAGCCAATCAATCAATTGTTTTCCTTACATAAGCTATATAAAGAAGCACCTTAATGTCATGTTTCTAGAGGAGATATCCTAATTCTATAGAATGTATTTATTGCTGACTAAATATTTTAATGTTAAGATTTTTGCGAAATGAATAATCCATATATTGCCATTAAGAAGTGTTTTGCACCTATTTAAGAAATGTTGGGTATCTACGATTTGTTCTGTTCATCGGACAATTTGTTTATCCACTTGTCCCGTGCATTGGATTCCTGTAGAAACTGATTTAGATTGTTCAGAAATCCAATGTCATTGTAACGAAGCCATTCTTGAAAACTGAGTGCCCAATACTTCTTGAATGGATTGGGTGCTGTATGGCCCTTGAAAAACTTAAATTCTTGAAAAAGCTGCCTTCAGCTCTCTAAATTTAGAGCAATCACATGGTGATATAAAATTTAATATGTAAAAACCTCATGACTAGACCCGGCTTATTAGTGATGCTTTTGTGTCAGTGGGCATGACCTGAGCTGGTCCTTTATTACCCTAAAAAATTGTTCATTACTGAGTTATAAAAATTTAAATATCTTAAAGCCGATACATAAGCTGCATTGCCAATCATTTTTTGTCAATGGAACTCCTACAGTTTAGCTGCAATTCTTTTGAAACTTGCTAAGTGGTATCATTACGACATGAAGATGTGCATGTTCTATCCGTATACTTGTATGTCCATCCGTGTGCCCAAAATGTGTGTATGTCTGTCTGTTGGTCCATCCTTGCAGAAAATTTTTAATTATTAATGGTTACCTGAATAGAATAGAATTTGAGTGATTACTATTTGTTGAGTGAATTTACATATTAATATGCTAAATACATGCATCAACAAAATACTACATGCATTGGGTTATGGTATTTTTGTTCTGTGAAGAAATGAAAATGACTGGGTTGTAAGTGTTCAGAGGAAGAATCGTGTATTATATGATGATGTCATCTTTGTTGCCTGCATATAAATGCTTATAACAGGAAACATGGAATAGGTAAAGAGCTTTTATCTCCTATTAATGATATATTAAATCCTGATTTGTGTTTATCTGCAGCCAATTCACATTCCCATAATAGTGAGATAAATGGGACCCAGGGGGAATATGCCATCTTCCGATTCCTCTTGTCTATAATTATATACATTTGTGCAATGTTCTCAGGTTGCCATGTTGAGAAAAACACGGCATGATAACTTGGTGCTGTTCATGGGAGCCTGCATGAAACCTCCCCATCTAGCTATTGTAACAAGGTAAGCATACAGCTTTCACACCTGTCAATCATGATGTCAGCGATACATGAACCTCATAAATGTATCATTCTAATCGCGTGAATCCATCAGCCAATCTGTCTATTAACCCTTTAACCGTCATAGACATTGTCAGACATGTAACAACAAATTCATACTGATGTAAGGAATATTATGAATCTAATATTTGACTGGGAGCTGTTGCTGGCTAAGGCCATTTCCAGTCAAATTAGTTTCAAAATATTCAACAGCATTCCTGTATAGTTGTCTTACAAATTAAGACACTGGAATTTCCAGGGTTATTGGGTTAACCTTTTGACACTCATATTGGCTAAAAATGGCTTTTGCAGTGGTTTTGAAAAATGTCCGTTTGCATACCATAAGAAGACTATTTTTGAAAATTTACCACTGGACTGACTGGCTCCATAACCGAGCCAGTCATACCAGTGGTAAATTTTCTAGATGAAATTTCCATGAGCAAGTTCGAGGGTTAAAGGGTTGATATCATCTGCCCATCAAACTCTGTCGACCATTACATTTCTTATCTATGGATCACTATCCATGCTTCTTAAATGGATGTGTAAGGGAGGGGTTGTCCCCATCTTATAGAGCATCTGAATTCCTCGAAGTAAATATGAACTTGCAGTTACTATGAAATGATTCTATGTTTACTCATTTTCTCCTGAACAAAAGTCTAATGAAAACAAGTGCATATATCCACTATAGTTGCGATGTAGGCTGAATTGTTAGAAGTGTCAAATTTGAGTGGTTAGTTGACTGAACGTCTCTCTGACAGACAGACATTCTATGTCCACGACCAGCTGACTGAATGGTTCTCTGTGTCAGACTGACATTCTATGTCTGCGATCAGCTGACTAAATGGTTCTCGGACAGACTGACATTCTATGTCTGCAACCAGCTGACTAAATGTCTCTCTGACAGACACATTCTATGTCCGCGACCAGATGACTGAATGGTTCTCTGAGAGACTAACATTCTGTGTCTACGACCAGCTGACTAAGTGTCTCTTTGCTAGGCAGACATTCTATGTATTAGCTGCGAGTCGCAACTAAAGTCGCAGTTCTTAGATCAGCTTTGTCTGCCATCCGTTCATGATGGATAGTTACAAATCTTTGTAGATCAATTTGTGAGTGGGATGTGGAGATTGTTGGTGTTCTCGTCGTGTTTTTCATTCAGTCTCTGTCATATCTATAACCCAGATGTTAACACAAAGTAAGCGATCCTACGGACAGATCTCGAGACGTGACGTGAGAACAAGCTTCCTCACCTTTCTCCTCAATGGACCTTTCCATTTTCAGCCATGCCCCGTCCATTTCTAGCTAAGCTCCACCCACACCTCGCTCATGTTGCGATCGATCGCTCTCTGAACTCTGACTATCGATTTCTAGAAAACTACAAGTAAGCTGTTGAATATTTTGAAACTAATTTGACTGGTTGCTGTTGCTGCCTATGGAAGTTACAGCGCCCAGTCAAATTAATTTCAAAATATTCAACAGAATATTTATTAAATAGTAGATACATACAATTCGTACAATGTGCCAGACTATTATGAGTTAAAGACAGGCTGTATAAAATCATTTACGACGTAATGATTATGACATCAGCATACACGTCACTTAGTTGGTTATGATGCCATACGATCTGATGATAAACTTGGAAAGGTGAATTTGTCGGGAGATATACAGAAAGATATACAGAAAGTGCCCGGGAGTCTGTTCTTCATCGTCACACTCAGATTGAACTGTTGTCATTAGTCTTATTAATTTTTTGTGCTTATTCAGACTAACATGAGAAGTGCAAAGATGGAAAATTGTTGTTTGTGTTGTCTGATTGTTGGTCTTGTTAAACTATGGCATTTTGTATAGGATTTAGAATAAAGTGAATTATTTATACATTACAGCTGTTATCATCACTAATCAAAGCTGTATGGTTTTTACTCTCTTTCAGTTTATGCAAAGGAAAGACATTGTATACACAAATTCATGTGATGCGTGACAAGTTTGGTTTGAACAAAAGCGTACTTGTCGGCTCGCAGGTTGCACAGGTAAGTCACACTGGTTGCACAGGTAAGTCGCACAGATGTGAATGATTTCGTTAAGTCCATCTTTACATATATTTAGCTGTCCTCAGATATGTATAAATAAAGAACCTTGAACAGGATCTTTGCATTTCAGCAGCTTATCCAATGGCACAAAGAAAGATAATTCTTTGATTGATCAGTGTTTTTATGTTAAATCAGTCATAGGATAAATGATCCTATCTACTCTTAATTAGACATTTTAAATGACTCAGCACACATTTATTAACTAACTTGGAATATGTGGACAGATTACCTGAGCTTCATCGACCACACAGATCTTTGGTGGGTCTTGTTCATGCCCAGACAGCGAGATATTTCAGCAATGTGCAGTGTCATAAATGGGTGGGAGTCCCAGTCCCTGGTCATGGCCGGCTTGAGCTGTTTGATCTGTATCGCCTTGTGTACCTCTAGTTTGCTCCAGCGATCTAATGTTAATATTTTGATGTTGTCTATAGTTATTTGATGTGTGTGTGTTTACTGCAGTGCCCTATATTTCAGACTAGGATCGGGTTTCATGACCTTTGACATTCATGCCTAATGATCTGCATTTACATTCACTCTACTAGTTGCCATATTATTGATAATTCCTACCACTAGTGTTGTTGAGTATCATTCAGAATCAGTCATCATAATATTAATGGTGACTGTTTCAAGTTTACATACCTCGTGCATCTAATTCTTAAATGCTAAGTGGAATACTTTTTACTATGTTGAATATTTTGAAATTTAAAAAGTTCAAGATCCTAGCCACTAATGACTGAATTTGAGAATTTTCAGGCAACTGTGTCTACAGCCATCCTAGTTAAATTAACTAACATATATCAAATATTATATTAACCACAAAATTGACGATTGTAGTGGTCTTGTGAAATGTCCATTGGCAGACCAAATCAAGAGCCATTCATTCCAGTAATAAAAAATCTTGACCTAGAAATGGACTAAGCACAGGTTTCGAGTTTCTTGACAAATCTTGGCAAGTAAAAGTTTAAAATATGCATGTTTTATTAATTTATAAGAACTACTGAGACATGCTTGACTGTATTTTAACTGTTTTATATTTGAAAGGGTATGGGTTACCTGCATGCTCGTGGAATCATCCACAAAGATTTAAAAACAAAGAACATCTTTTTGGAGAAAGAACGTGTTGTTATCACCGACTTTGGCCTATTCAGTGTAACACGACTATGCCACGAAAACCGGTAAGCAATGCAAACTTATTACATTTGGATGCAATGGTGCAATATATGATAGATACATCTGTCTTAGTGTTGTGCCAGAGTGCACACCTATCGTAATTAATACTATATCTGCATTAATAGGTGTGTGAAAATACATCAGCTCCGAGGGCCTGTGTAACTCACCTGGAACATCAGCCAACCTAATTTCTATATATATACCATGATCATTGGAATCCTATGACGCTATGGGCTTTCTAGTTATGTTTATTTGAAATTGGCTAATCAGTTAATGAGAGTTGACTTAACCCTTTAATGGTAAAATTTGGTCCAGAAATTATAAATATCTGCTTACTGAATGTCCATTTATAGGCCAAGAGAAGACGATTTTTTTAATTCTTTTACTGGGATGACTGGCTCGGTTATTGAGGCAGGCATTCCAGTGGTATATTAAAAGATTGTCTTCTCTTGGCCTGTAAATGGACATGCTAAATTACCATGCAGGGGATGGTTTTGCTGGCTTGATCATTAAGGGGTTAACAATTTATTGGATATATTTTTGGAAATTCAAGATTACTGGAATATAAATTGACCAAACAAATTTCGGTAAAGTTGTGAAGCTTACCACCCTAGAGACCTTTCAGCCAAGTGTGGTTGAAATCATCAGAGCATGCTGGACATTTTAGGAAATCCAAGTTGGATTATGAAAAATATAGTCCAATCAAATTTCTGTATAGAACCTCTGAATTCTACCATCCCATGTTCTTCCAGGCAATTTTCTTTGAAATCAGTGCAGCGGTTAATGAGTAGTAGTATTTTAGCTAATTTCCTAGACATTTTCATTTGACCCATTGTCATGAAACTCCATTTCGGGCAAGGGCTGAATCATGTTTGTTCAAAAGAACCTGATTGGTGATTTACCTGGCAGGCATCTTGGATGACTTAGTTTTCACAAAAAGACTTGTCTTGAACTGCTGGAATGATCAGGCCAAGGTTTAGCCAATATGATTAGGGCCATTCAGGTTTACTCAAGCATGTGACAGTGGAAGTTGATACCTGCCTTGCGTTCAATAGGGAACACATTCCAGAGCGCAGAGAGCACGCAAAATTGCCTTAATCTGAAAACAGCAGATTGTCAATGTTTTCCCTATTGAACGCAAGGCCGATATGAACATTACCGATATTGACCAATCAGAATCAAGCCTTTGTTTCTAGATGAATTTTGACAGTGAAAATGGCTATATATGAGTTTTGGTAGGTACTAAATACAAATTATTTGACACTTGAATCAGATTGATTTATCAGGCTGTTCCAATGCGTCTGAATGGTCAATTCGTTTGGCAGCTATCCTGTATTTTGCAATATTTTTTAGAACACCCGTAAACATCTCAGAAACAGGTTGGCTGATTGATATGAAATTCAAGGGACTTCACATATGTCAAGAGTTGAACCTAAACTATTTGGTTGATTTGCCTGGCTTTGGTCTTGCATGATCACTTCTCCAGAATCACTTAAGGAATCACGTTGAATCTTGTCAAATGTAATTATGGGACATCAATGTTTGATCAATAGGTCATGCATGAAAAAACGTGCTCGCTATCGATCAATCAGGATTGAACCATCGTCAATTGATGAATTTTGACAACAAAAGTTGCAAAATATAGGTTTGGGTCTTGCTAAATAGGAATTAGATACTTTTCAATCTGATTTGTTTATCGGGTCAGTGGCAATCATGAATTCTTTTGTTTCAGACATAAATTTGTGCATTTTGTCCACAAATCCTTTCGCTTTTAACCTAAATACTAGTCTCCTTTCAAAATTTTCATATTTGGAACATGGATTTCCATTTTACATATAGAAATGTTTGTATTTCTACTGAAATTTCATATATTTCATGTTCCTTGTTCAAGTACTGAGGTACTGGTGTGTGATAAAGATACCCCTGGTTCTTGTTCTATTCACCTGTCATTCATCTGTCATTATGCCCCCTCTGCATATAGATTTATGGGGTGTAAATAGCATTTGCTTTGTCCTCCCATTAGTTTGTTCATTCATCAGTCAGTCAGTCCATGTTTTCAGTTCTGTATGATAACTAAGTTTCTGCTGAAGAAACCACCAAATTGGCATGTGTGTAAAAGTGTATTGCCATGGGCCCCAAAGAACAGAAATAATTTTGGTGTCGAAAGGTCAAAGCTCAATGTCACAGTGATCCAATTAAGGATATATGTTTGTGTTTCCAGATGATAGCTCCAGTTCAACTGAAGGCATCCTCACCAAACTTGGCATGTGTGTTACTCTTTGGCGTCTGAAGAAACTGATTAATTTTTGGG
The DNA here is from genome assembly GCA_034401795.1 of Chaetoderma sp. LZ-2023a. Lineage (NCBI taxonomy): Eukaryota > Metazoa > Mollusca > Caudofoveata > Chaetodermatida > Chaetodermatidae > Chaetoderma > Chaetoderma sp. LZ-2023a. The sequence goes on from CM067370.1 coordinate 141,976,879, forward strand.
CCATAAGGTCAAAGTAACCTAGTTAATGAAATTTATTTGCATTTCCAGATGACAAGTTTTACAGAAGGGATCGTCACCAAACTGGCCTCTGTGTTGCCCTTAGCGGTCTGAAGAAACCTATTAAGTTTGAGGTCGAAAGGCCACACAGGTCAAGGTCTTAATTAACAAATTACAGAAATTTATTTCAAGGGATCTTGACCAAACTTGGCATGTGTGTTGCCATAGGTTATCGATAAAAGAATTTAAGAAATTGGCTTGCATATCCAGATGCTAACTAATTTTCTACTGAAGGAATCTTCACTAGCCTTGGCGTGTGTGTTGCTCTTGGGGTCTGAGAAATACTGTTAATTTAAGCATTTAGTCTCAATGTCACAGTGACCTAATTAAGGAAATTATTTTAAAATCTCATGTTTTTTATGGCTGAGTGAATGTCACCAGTGCAGTACATACTTGCATACATAAATAAGCATGCACACAATATTCTGTGTCAATTTCCTTTGACACCACTACTAGACAATCTTCATGCTACATCAATCCATTGTGTGATGGTAGGAGCATAGATTGTGGCAATCTCTGTTTGTCATTCTTGTTCTAATTCCAATAGACATGCATTCACCAAGCGTCATATGTCGAGTACCATATGAGGAACTGAGGAAGTTCATTTTGGGGTGAGAAGGTCAGTCATTGTGAAACAAGTTCATTTCAGCGGCAGAGGTGTTGCATGTGTGTATGTGTGCGCGTGTCCTGAGCTGTATCTCAAAAACTACGGAACCGATTTAACACAACAAAGGATCTTATTGTGGAAAAGGATTTCCAGACTGGTACATTTGTGTATTGATCCGTAGGAAATACAGAGGTCAGATCAAGTTATGGATCTAGAAATATCTGTGAAACCTTTAGTTCACTGATTTGACTCACATTTTAGCACAAGAAAGTATGTGACTGCACAGTATAATTTCACAACTTTGGTCATGATTCGAAAAATTGCTGCAATGTGACAAAAAGTGAGTGTGAGGGTCTGCAATCTAAGATTTGTCATGTTCTAGTTTGTTAACATCATCCATAATGGGAAGAGGGTATTGCAGTGTGGTCTGTGTGTCCGGAGCTGTATCTAAAAAACTAGTAATCCAATTTGGTGGAAATTTCAACACAAGATAGGATCTCACCAGACTAGATGAGAGTTGTGATTAGAAAAAGAATGCCTGGATCAGGATGAGATTTAAAATCGGGATCCATGCCTATCTGAGTATCTCGCAAAATACTGGTGCGGTTTGGTTCAAACGTTAGCACACAAAAGGGTGTGACCATACACTAATACGCTACCACCATGGTAAAAAAATCATGAAAATCAGAAAAATCTTTACAATGTGACAAAAATGGGATGGCAAGGGTCTGCAATGTTTGATTATGCTTGTTTTATGTTGCTTTCAGAAAGGACCAGTGCTTGACTATCCCATCTGGCTGGCTGTGCTATCTCTCTCCAGAAATCATGCGTTCTCTCAAAGCTGGCAATCGTCATACAAACATGGACCTTCCATTTACCGAGGAATCGGACGTTTATGCATTTGGGTATTTATCCAAACTGATCTGTGTCTTAATTAATTGCTGTTCTGTAGAATTCTACTGTTTTGTAAAGTGTCATATCATGTATTCTATTTATACAGATCTGTCTACTGGCACAAAAATTGCGAAAAAGATTTTTGAGCACGCATGAATATACACAAGCCAAGCCAAATCCTTCATGACCTTAGCTTCCTGTTACAACAGGACAGCAATATGTCCATAGCTGAAATATTAAAGCAGACATTTGTTTGCCATGAATCCATGAAATAGGAACTTGGTCCGTAGCCTTTCATAATAAATCAATCTACCAATTTTCAGTCCAATAGGTGGCAAGCGAAAATGTCTGCAAAATATATTTTTCATATATCATATGTCAAAGCGGATCGTAACTCCATAAAAAGTTGATGAAAAATCTGAACATGACCTGTAACCTTTTATACTGAACCAATCTAGTAAGTTCCACTTCGATATGTTAAAACAATACGAAAAAGTCACAGAAATTATATTTTTGTCATTTCATGAGTCAAAAGGGCCGAAATTGAGGAAACACCCAAATCCAAAGTTGTAACTTAATATTACATTCATGTACCAGGTTTTATGTCAATTTGTTGGAAAAACCAATTGAGACCATAACTCCATCAACTGTCTGAAGGGTCATAATTTCACCAAGGGTTAATGGAAACACATGAAACTCTTACAATAAAGCGGTTAGATACCTAGTTTTATTTCAATCTGTCGAAAGAAAATGAAAAAATCCAAAAGTTGATATCCTTCAAAATTGGAACATAACCCCATACAAATTTGAGAAATAATCGAGCCAGTCCTTCAATGGTAAATGTTAAAAAATAGTCTTCTCGTGGCTTGCAAATGGACATATACAATAAGCAAATCGTTAGATTTTCTTGAGATAGTTTGAGCACTAAAAGGTGAAGAGTAACTTGCTTGATTTTAGCCTTCACACATAAATGTGCTTGAGCTGGTGCTGATGAAGCCTCTGAACACATCTATCAAGCTCTTCTTAACCCGTACCACTCAGATGTTAAAATTTGTAATTTTCAAATTAAATTAAAAGATAAATTGGTGTTCATTTTTCAAGTAATTTGGTGCTGTCATGGACCGTAACATCGTCCATCAAAATTGTAGAACATGAGCTATCAGAAGACGGCATACCCCCTGGACCCAAACATTTCAGATAAACATACATCTAGAGTGGACATACATGTAACGTTAAATTGTAAAGGACAATATTTTAGAAAAACTAATCAATGAAAAATGGAATCCTGACACTGCATCTCGCCTTAAAGAAAGATAGATTTGTAAGTGCAGGTTCAATTCCGTTCAACTATTATGCCCGGACAAGAGAATTTTGGTGAATTTTAAGTTTTTCAAGGGAGATAACTCAGGAAAATACAGATGAATTTCTTCAAAATGGAATCAAAGCACTGCTTATTCAAGTAATATATTCAGTGACAAAGGAATTGGGAGCATAGATCTGGCATGAAAAAGACAATTTTGATGAAGTTTAAGTATTTCAGGGGAGATAATGGCCACAGACCCCCACCCCCTAGGGTTTGTCTGTCTGTCGTTTTATTAACCACATAAACATACCTATCATTCAATCACTACTTGCTAAATAAATCTACTTACATTTAGCGCCCAAAAAAAGATTTATAATCAAGATGCATTTAATGCCTTCTAATGCAAGAACCACAACTCTATACTCTAGTCCAGGTTTCCCTTAATGTCAATCAAACAGAGACATCTGGAATCGTAGCTAAACTGTAGTTGTGTTGACATCTTGAAATGAGTGTCAGAGATGGATGGACCGACAAACTGACATACATACATTCTATACAGACGCATGGATGTACAGGCATACGGATAGCACATGCACATCTTCAAGTGGTAATGAGAACCCGTATCAAGTTTCAAAAGAATCACAGCTAAATTGTAGTTGGGTTGACAAGAAATGATTGGTACCACAGTTCATGTATTGGCTTAAAGGTATCTAAAGGGGGATAACCCTGTAATGAATAATTTTCTGGCCCTGAAAAAAGCATGCACATCTTCAGATGGTAATGACTAAATTTACCACATTTCAAAAGAATTGTAGCTAAACTGTAGGAGTTGCATTGACAAGGATGGACCGACAGATGAACATATATTTGGGACAGACAGATGAATGTACAAGTATACGGATAGCACATGCATATCTTCATGTCGTAATGATAACAGTTTCAAAAGAATCGCAGCTAAACTGTAGGAGTTGCGTTGACAAGAAATGACTGGCGATGCAGTTTATGTATCGGCTTTAAGATATTTAAAGGGTGATAACGCTGTAATGAATAATTTTTTGGCCGTGAAAAAAGCACATGCACAGCTGCACATGATACTGATATTGTCGACATAATTTTAATTTAATCCATTTAGACCTTTAGGCTGAGTTGCATTGACAAGAAATTATTGTCAGAGATGGACGGACCGACAGACACACATACGTACATTTTGGACAGATGGATGGCCGTACAGGTGTACGGTTAGCACATGCATATCTTTATGTGGTAATGATGATACTTGCCAAGTTTCAAAAGAATTGCAGCTAAACTATAGGCATTGCGTTGACAAGAAATGATTGGCAATGCAGTTTATGTATTAACTTTAAGATATTTAAAGGGTGATAACTCTGCAGTGAATAACTTTTTGTCCGTGGAAAAAAGTACATGCACATCTGCACATGATAATGATAATGTGGACATTTTAAGTTAATCCATTGAGACTAATCCATAGTTGCATTGACAAGAAATGATTGTCAGAGATGGATGGACCAACAGACGGACATACATACATTTTGGACAGACAGATGGATGTACAGGTATATGGATAGCACATGCACACCTTCAAGTGGTAATGATAACACTTAACAAGTTTCAAAAGAATCACAGCTAAATTGAAGTTGTGTTGACAAGAAATGATTGGTATTAGCTTTAAGATATTTAAAGGGTGATAACTCTGCAGTGAATAATTTTTTGGCCGTGAAAAAAGCACATGTACATCTGCACATGATTCTGATAATGTGGACGAAATTTTAAGTTAATCCATTGAAACCTCTAGGAATTGTGTTGACAATAAATGATTGTCAGGGATTTAATGACTAGATTTACCACGTTTCAAAAGAATTGTAACTAGACTGTAGGAGGAGTTGCGTTGACAAGGATGGACTGACAGACATACATACATTTTGGACACACGGATGGACGTACAAGTATACGGATAGCACATACACACATTCACATGCTAATGATAATTACTAAGTTTCAAAGGAATCGGCGCTAAACTGTAGGAGGAGTTGCGTTGACAAGAAATGATTGGCAATGCAGTTTATGTATCGGCTAAGATATTTAAAGGGGAATAACTCTGTAATGGGCAATTTTTCGATCGCGAAAAAGCACATACACATCGGCACATGATACTGATGATGTGGACGAAATTTTAAGTTAATCCATTGAGACCTCAAGGAGGCGTTGCATTGACAAGACGGGGACAGATTGGATGGATGGACATGCTGATCGCTATATCCCCCCCTGTCTTCCAGACCGGGTGGGGAGGGTTGGGGGGGGATAAAAATGTACATCAGTTTTGTTGCTATTATCTGTGTGTATTGACACAAGAAACGATCGATCATTGACACTGACACATACAAGACAGAAATGAGAAATCATTCACCATGCACATATTATATTGAATATTTTGAAACTAATTTGTCTGTAAGCTGTGGCTGCAAAAGGTTCGAGTTTTTTTAGTTTCAGAAATCCTTAACATCAAAGCTGTATAGTTGTCTTGAAATTTGGACGTTGTAATTGCATGGGTTAAAGCATTAATAGACTTTCTAGCTGGTCTAGTATTTGATATACATTCTTCTTTTAACCCTCTAATGTCTGAATTTGGTCAAGAAAATCAAAATACTTGCTTATTGACTTTCCATTCGCAGTCCAAGAGAAAACAATTTTTGAAAATTTAACACTGGAATGACTGGCTCGGTTATAGATTATAATTAGTATTCCTTTGGCCTGTGTAAGGGAATTAGCTGACGTTGGCGTGGATTAGATTACTGTACGATGTGAAACACCAAGGCGTTTTATCCAAAAGACAAAACCTCAGTAATGATTATGATGTCATTAATCAAATGATTACTGAATATTTTATTTTGCCAAAATGCTTAACCCAAAATGGAAACGATAGAATAGATGTCTAGGGGTATCTAAATGATTTCCATTATCAATGGTTAACCCTTTTATTCGAAGGAAAGCTTATGGGACCGATTTGAGGTGAATTCCAACACTTCCTTATCTTGGCTCGACGTATGGAAGAGTAATCTGCATTAGCATTTGAACTTTAACCTATTGATTCACAATATGGTGGTAATTAAGAGGAAATAAACAAAGACAGATTTGAAAAATATTATTCATTCATTCTTTCTGATCTGTTGTAAAATTATAGCAGTATTGTACAGTTGACATGATTGTTACAATTGATATATTATATGAATATAAAATGATTCTGTTGAAGCAGGATTTCAAAGTTATAACTACTGAAACCCTCAATGTCTTACGTTGAATATTCATTAACTAATTTGACCCAAAACAAGAACTCTAATCCGTGAAGTCATATCTAGATCGAAACGACCATTATCGATCCAACGGATTTATCCTGGTTGATCCAATCCCTGCTCTTTCTTTGAGTTTTGATAACAATCACATCAAATCGATTTTTCGATCCGATGTCATTTATATCAATCCTCAAAGAATATCACAGACGATTTAGTTCACTTCAGAAATCATAAATGCTCAAAATTAATGTAAGATGAGATCCGGGTACATCCACTATCCAAGTTGAAAATGATCCCCATTCGATCTGATCCATAAGACCACTATCGACTACTGAATCATTTAGAACCTGTGATGGATATTGATCATCAGATAATCCCCAGAGTTTATGGCAGCATGTATGATTTTATGTCGATAAACTTAAGACTTAACGGTTCTTGGTTCAGAATTTAACCTTGAAAATATTAACCTAATTAATGTGTTAATAGTTATGACAACAATCAATAAAAAATTGTCATATAATAAACCAACAATATACGACCTGAATGAAGTATAGCTGTTGTAAATGCTCAATGCAAACAGTCATTTCTTTGTGGCTTGAAGACGAAAGGGTCCTGCGGACGAATGATCACAATGCGACTTCTGATATCGTATTGAAGACGACGGAAAGATGTGGGTGCACCCAGACGAACGCGTAACACAAAAATATAAACAAACAGAATTTATCTTATGACGTAGGTAGATCTGAAATGCTGAATAGGCCTGGCCACGGGCCGCCAGAAGCTAAAGATGTGATGGATTAGCGAATGGCCAGAAGCTGGTTATCTGACCCACAATCACGTTAACCAGGAGCTGGTTATCTGGTGATAGTTAATGATGACCAGGAGCTGGAGACCCGGTTATGCACAATATTATTAGAAGCTGGAAATCTGGTCATGGATGATACTACCAGGAGCTGGAGACCTGATTACGAATGATATTACCAGGAGCTGGTGGCCTGGCTGCAGATGACATTACCAGGAGCTGGAGACCTGGCTACACATGATATTACCAGGAGCTGGAGACCTGGCTACAGATGATATTACCAGGAGCTGGAGACCTGATTACGAATGATATTACCAGGAGCTGGAGAACTGGCTACAGATGATATTACCGGGAGCTGAAGACCTGGCTATAGCTGATATTACCAGGAGCTGGAAACCTGGCTACACATGATATTACCAGAGCTGGAGACCTGGCTACAGATGATATTACCAGGAACTGGAGACCTGGCTACAGATGATATTACCAGGAGCTGGAGACCTGGCTATAGCTGATATTAATGACCCAAAGTCATGGAGAGATTCTTGGATGAAAGTTCATATTGTGCCCACAAATCAAAACGTATATTGACTGGACAAACGTGAATTAACTGTTAATGGGCCCTAAACTGAGATGGCGCCCATATCTATTTACGAATCTGTATGAGGACTGCTGATAAACTTATTTTTATATTTGAACTTCACAATCGAAACATTCTCTCAGCCACGACGGTGTATATGGCCGGCGTAGAAATATATACACGTGAAACGATGACTGCCTACATCACAACTTCGCTAAGGCGCAACTAACTCTCACAAAGGCCAACCACCGAATGCTTGTCAAGGCGACGATTTTAACACATATGCACAATGTATTGTGACCCGTCTGGATCACGCGGATATACAACAACATGTTGATTTGTAACTCCTACATAACTGCTCAAATAATCTATAGAGATTCCATACATTTTATAAATAATGAAATCTACATTGATTATAACCTAATCATAATAACAAATACAATTATCTTAATTCTAACTGATATAAATTTTGTATAAATGTAAATCTCGATTACGAATATCCCCTACGCTTTTATAATTGACATGAAGTAATTTATTTCATTAAATCAACCAGAAAGCGTGCAAGACTGGATAACAATCTGTCTACCTATATTATAGTGGATTTGGAGTTCAAATATGTTGCGGGTGGCATAAGCTAACGTGATTGTATAGAAATGTGATTGCTATGTCTGATCTTACGATCATATGATAGCAACCATCGTCACACCTGCAAATGTACATTCCTGGTGATCCCTGCAGTGTTGGCTGATTTTGGTATGAGAGGGTTAAACACTTGCTCTTAGTTTTCTCTACCATATTTTTTTTGTGTCTGTTCTAGGACTGTGTGGTATGAGTTATTGACAGGCGAATGGCCATTCCGACGCCAACCTCCCGAGTCTCTAATCTGGCAGGTGGGTCGTGGGATCAAACAGTCACTCTCTGTTATAGGCCTATCCAAAGAAGTCAAGGTAAGCATTTTGTTGATCTATGGTTTTGAAACTTAGGTTATAAATTAATATTAAAACAGAATCATCAACTTTGGTACATGTTGCTTTTGTGAGGAAACTGCAACAGATTAGGTTTCCCAGCAATGGAGTACAGTATTATGGTAGGTACATAGAATATTGTCACAACCTGAAAATAGTATCGGTGTGTTGTATCTCAAAATGTAGGTCAGTTCAACCTACTTTTCATGGTTCACAGGAAAATCATGTATGAACTGTAATGTCAACACATGAACTGCTTATTTGTCAAGAAAATTGCAATCTTTGCATAGTGAATATCCATTTACAGGCCAAGAGAAGACACCTTAGATCTCTCCATCTATATCCCCATCTGTTTGTTTGCCTTTACAAAAAAGTTCAAGCTTCCACTTTCATTAAATCTAGATCAGTTTTACTCTATTTGGTATAAATAGTTCAAAAGATGACGAAATGAGCTGCCTGAGTAATTGACTATTGATTCCAAAGGTAAACCCACCAAGTTTAGCTATAAATATGACAGACTGTGCCACCGGAAAAATCTTTCCCCATTGGTTTCCATATTGTAGAAATTTCCATCTTTGCAACACATATATAAAGACGACACTAGGAACGGTTTAGTCAGGTTTGGTGTCAATCCATCCAGGTATAACAGAACGTACTACCTGTTTTTATGCCAGACAGATGTGCGTGTACGCGTGTGTGAATCGCTGACTGACAAGTCAGATGAACTACACTGTTGCAGTTTTTCACAGGGCATCTAAATTGTGACGCTCACAAGGACCCAACACCCTGAAATCTGAGGGTCCCAAGCTGAAATCTGGGGTCCCAAACTGAGGTTTCAATGAAGTTTTTCTCATCCATGCTAAAATTAGAAAGTAGCATGAACTCACAGCCATGAAATACAGAGATCTCATGCTACATTGTAGTTTTTGTGGGTAATTTTTGTGTAAAAACCTATAAAACTATTTAATATTTAAAAATCATAAGATTTCAGGCGTGTCATGGGACGACCCAATGCCACTACTTTTTGGGATTTCCAAGTTGCATTTTGTGGGTATATACCCCCAAAATGACCCGTATCAGAATCCCTGCACTGTTGCTTGAGATGCTATGGATGATCCATGTGGTAAGATTTGTTCAGTTTTGTGAATAGAGATAAGCTGAGTTGCTTGACTAATCATTTGCACTACGGGTCGAGCCATTTAAGGCATTTTGTCTAGGTGTAGCATGGATATTTACCTAGCTAATAAATAAAGTGGTTAATAGAAACTTGTGTGTTTTCATGCAATAAAATAGGCTTGGGTCTGGTTTATTTGCATTCGCAGAAAACATTGTCAGACTCTTAGCATCACTTTTGTAACGTGTGATATATGCACTCATTTAGGGAGGCTGAAAATGTACGCCCTTGATGGCCGTTGTCAAGTCTGGATTAATACGTCATCCAGGCTTGCACTGCCCCAAGCTTGTTAAAGTTGTCATATTCAAGTCTGGATTAATTCATCATCCAGACTTGGATTATCCCTATTCATCGTATTAAGATAACTTAAGTTCGTATACATATTCGCCATATCCATGTCTGGATTACACGCGTCGTCCAGACCTGAATTAATAATAACTATTAAGTTTGGATACTCTAAACCATCCAGCCTGCTAGTTCATCTATCTTATGTCCCACCACACCGAGTTGATCCGTAAATCTCTTTGTCTGAATCTCACCGGACATGCGGCAATCGTTGCACCGGGACTACGTTTTTTCTACGACAACATGTTTCGGCATCATGCGACATACTGCACCAAATACAATATAGCCAGTCCGACTCCTTTTTAACAAACCTGTGGCACCCAATCTTCTAATAAGTTCGTTGCACTGATTCAGGAGTTACGAGGACGATTATGAGTCAAACTGAGTGTCCCTAGAAGCCAAAAATATAGGTATTAGATAATTAATAAATATGAAAAATTATAACATGTCTTAGTTGTTTGTCCAATGTAAAATTTATTTGCCAGCAAAAAGCCCTGTAATCATGTGTTTACTCAAACTTGCTTGAGGTTATATGACATCACAGATGTATTGAGGCACAGAGCTAAGGATTTATCCGATTGGCTGGGAGTCTATACAAGGCTGATTGTTGTAAAAGGGTATCGTTGATGTGTTAAAGATCTCAAAATCACATTCACTGTTTATGTTCAGCTTATTTTTCTGCCGGCTGAATTTTAGATGACTGTTTTTTAACCCTTTAACCCTCAAATTTGAAGGAAATTTATATTTTCTCATAAAAAATGTTCATTTGCAGACCAAGGGATTATTTTTGCAAATTTATCACCGAAATGAATGGCTCTGTTAGAGTCTAGCATATATTGGCCTGTAAATGGACATTGCCTAAGACCGCTGCATGTAGCCAGCTTGAGTCTTAAAGGGTTAATGAATATGGCGATGTTCACTGTCTGGTCCTTCACCGTTACTCATGTGTTATTCTGCAGGATATTCTGCTGCTGTGCTGGGCGTATCATGCTTCCAACCGACCAGACTTCAGCAAACTACTCCGTACCCTCGAGCGATTGCCGAAAAAGAAACTCATTAGGAGCCCATCACACCCGATTCACCTATCCCGGAGTGCTGAGTCAGTTATATGAGCGACAACACATCACACATCCCATGGGCTCAATCTGTTTTGTTTTCTCACAATTGTAGTGGGCAATTATAGATATGTCACAATTTCATTGGTCAGGTGTTCCCCGAAAATAACTGACTAGTGAAAGTGTGACAATTCTCTAAAGTTCTAACGAATGAAACTGTGAGTAACCTCTTCCCGGAAGAGAAAACGTGACGAAAACGACTGTGTTCCTTAGCCATTCACTTATCACAGTGACAATTCATAGTGTGAAAAAACTGTTATGTACTCCGCGATTCAATCGTGTGAATGGACCTTTCCATTTTTAGCTATGCCGCGCCCATCACTAGCTAAGCTCCACCCACACCTCGCCGTGTTGGGATTGATCGATCCCCGAATGCCCTAGCTATCAATTTCCTGAAAACTATACAGGGAAGCTGTTGAATATTTTGTAACTAATTTGACTGGGTGCTCTTGGCAGCAACGGCACCCAGTCAAATTAGTTTCAAAATATTCAACAGAATATTTATTAAATAGTAAAAGCAAACAATTTGTACAACGACGCATAGACCATCTCCAAATATGCGTTCGTGACGTACTTATCGACGTCATTCAATATGATTTCATTCTACACATCGCGTAGTTCATTATGACGTCTTATGATGTGTGGGTACTCTGGAAAGGTGAATTGGCCATTTGGGTGTTGGAGAGAATAAAACCCATTCCACATAATGTTCACACGAAGGAGCTGTCTGGAGCGGTATTTATGAGAACAGGGATAAGCTTAGATCACCTTTGCACTTCCCAATGAAACTTGCGTGTCTTTCATATAGCTCTATAAATCTATCATGTAGAATTCTCATTACCATATTCAACCCTTAGCATATATCAGTTCATACCCATTATTTGTTAAGAAGTCTAATAATTAAGATGCACAAACATGCGCGCTCACACGCACACCCGCACGCATGCACGCGCGCTCACGCACATACAATAAATAAAAGCTGCATAAAAAGATCAGGACATCACCAAGCACAATCCCAAGCAATCTATGTTATGGTACATGGAGACACCAGAATGGAGGAATGCAGTTTCTCACTCAATCATATGATGTCATAATCAACTACGTCATATGTAGGCTGATGTCATAGTCAATTATGTCATGATTTACTAGATCTAGTCCGTCTTAAATGTTTAATAGTCTGTCAGATTGCACAAATTTTATTTCTTTATTATTTAATAAACATACTCTTGAACACTTTGGACTTAACTTGACTGGCCATTGCTGCTGCCACCATAGGCAGCAACAGCACCCAGTCAGATTAGGTTAAAAATATTCAACAACTTACCTGTATAGTTTTCTGAAAATTGATAGTCAGAGAGTTCAGGAATCGACCAATTCCAACACAGGCGAAGTGTAGGCGGAGCATAGCTAGAGAACTGGATTACTCCATTTAATTCTCATGATAAATGCCATGGTGGAATGCTGTGTGATACTAGCATCCTTCCATAGTATAGTACCACCGTCCATAACCATCTAGTATACTACAAATAATTTGCATGTTATTTAATTTTGTTGATTATCAGGACAACTGTTTATGAAGTATCCTTTCATAGAGCAAAGCATTCAGTTGATTTTAGGAAATTATGTGATGTTTGTCTTAAAGCAGAATATGTTTCCTTCAGGTACTCCTCACTCGTCCACTTGATATGTGTGGAGGGACTTAGTAGTGAGTTCTGATTAGACTGCTCTTAAATTTTGATTTTGACTCAAAATCAACATCTTGACTGACAAATTGTGAATCATAACTAAAAATAATTATTTTAACTGAGTTTTTGTGTGAATTGCATGATTTTAGTTAACATTAAGTTCTCATGTGCCAATTATAATGATCTAATCTGAGTATCAAAATACAGGAAATGCCCTTTCAGAACATGTAGATTTCACAAGTTTCCGTAAACTATCAGATTCTTGGGAATTTGTCATTTAGAGAGTCAAAGCTTTCAACAATCAAATCCTGATGAGCTATTGACTATTTTGAAACTAATTTGATTGAAAGCTGTTGTTGCTTTCAGCAGCAACAGATTTCCGTCCATGCAGTTTCAAAATATGCAACAGACTATTATTTTCATCACGGTTAATGGACCTTTCTAGGTTTAGCTATGCCCGACCACCTCTAGCTAAGCTGCACCCACACTTTGCCATGTTGGGATTGATCGATCCCCGAATGCACTGACTATCAATTTGCTGAAAACTATACAGGTAAGCTGTTGAATATGTTGTAACTCACTTGACTGTTGCTGCCATAGGCAGCAACAGCACCCAGTCAAATTAGTTTCAAAATATTCAACAGAATATTTATTAAATAGTTGACATAAAATTCGTACAACAACACATAGTCCGTCTTCAATTATGTGTTCGTGACGAACTTATCTACGTCATTCATGACATCATTGTTAATGATGTTATTCTACACGTGACGTAGTTGATTATGATGTCATATGATGGATGGATGTAGTGGAAAGGCCCATTCCTTGTAGGGTTGAGAGTTAATGTTAGAGAGGTGCTCATAATATATAACATAAACACAGATTTCCCCTCACCCTGAACCGCATCAACCATTCACTATCTTCATGCTGAAATTCTCCAGACTAGATTTTCCATGGGGCTTTCAGTCAAATTGTTTTGCCCATTGAAATGATTGTGTGGTGGCTTGCAGCAGTCAGACAGGTAAGGTGATTTGTAAAGATGATTTATGCCTATATCAGCTTTCTGTGCATATAAAACACATGCAAATATTCCATTCTATACATTTATACACTCGATCATGTCATCCATCATCATATATCATTATTGTTATTTTTATCATAATAATCATCACCATTATCATTCTCCGCATCAGCATTTTCATCATCATCAAAGTTATCATAATCACCATGTCATATCACTGCCATCATCATTGCCAGTTATCTGCTTTAAGAAATGGGACATTCCATGTGTAACTTACTTTAAATTATTTGAAACTGATCATGAATTGGGAATTATTTGAAACTGATCATGAATTGGGAATTATTTGAAACTGATCATGAATTGGGAATTTTCCGTTTTCTACTTTAAATTTATGATGATTATCGCATAAAAATGCTTTTAGCACACATTTTTCACAGACATTTAATATAAATCATATGTATACCAAATGTACTATTGCTTTTATGTATAACCTATCAGTTACTGGGGTTGGGGGTGGGGGTGGGTGGGTGGGGGGGTTGCTGGTGGGTGGGCGTATACAGCGCGCAAAGTCATAGCTTAACCCGTTAACCATCAAATTTGCAGACCAGGATTTTATTTTTGCAAATTTGCACCTAGAATGGCTACCTTGGTTATCGATCCAGTCCTTCCAGTGGTAAATTTTTAAAAATTGTCTTCTCATGGTCTGCAAATGAAGTTCTCAAGACGACTACAAAAGCCAGTTTTGGCCGGCTTGATTGTTAAATGGTTAAATTCAGTCATAAACCTCTCTTCACCCTCATCATTCCCAGCTTTACTTCCAAAAATGATGCCCAATGATGGGAAAATGCTTATGTTAAAATGTTTGTCAAATCGGCTCAATAGTTACCTAGAAACAGTCATGAGCAGACAGACCCAAAATACTTTCTTTTCCTTTGTGGAGAGCAGTTAAGTACAGCACTATGTGGTGGGTGTGTTATGATTCTAGCTTCAGTCAGCTATGCAGTATTACATGCAGATCTTGGCTGCCTCCATCACATTTTGTACTTGTCAAACTGGCTAAAACTGGCTTGTGCAGTCGTCTGGAGGAATGGTCATTTGCAAATGATGAAGCATATTTTTGAAAACGTATCCTTGGAATCAGGAATCACTGGTTCAACAATCGAGCCAGACATTCCAGTGGCAATTTTTTGAAAAATATTCTCTTCGCCTGCAAATGGACATTCCCTGATGTTGGAAAAGTTAAATTTTGACCACTAAAGTACCTGATGGAAAATTTTAATGTTCACCACTAAAGTTTTAAGTGAGTTTAACAAATAACTTGTTTAATTTTTTCATTAATTTCAATGTGATCAATAGAATATTATTTTTGATTGAATGTGATACTGAAAATATAAAACTCGCTAAATAATATGTTATTAAAACTGATTTTTTTCTGTATCAGACCTATATACATTTACCGTCCCCTTTCTCTTATAGTACAGTTCAGAAATAACTTGTACTGTTGAATATTTTGAACCTAAGTTGATGGGAATCCATTGCTGCCTTTAGAAGGCTGCAATGGCTTTCAATCAAATTATGTCCAAATCATTCAAAAGAACATTTCTGACTTCGTGTTCAAAATTGTACTAACCATCGTGTTTCCGTTTTTAGCTCACCTGGCCTGAAAGGCCAAGTGAGCATATGTCTTGGCGACCATCTGTCATGTGTCCGTCGTCCGTCCGTCAACTTTTCCTTTAAAACGACTTCTCAAGAACTGCTGGGACGATTTCAGTTATATTTGGCAAGAAGCATCCTTAGGGCATAGGGATCCAAGTTTGTTCAAACGAACCCGATCGGCCAATTTGGCTGGCGGCCATCTTGGATTTAGGCCGATTTTAGGAAACGTCTTTAAAAGTCTTCTCCGAAGCCGCTTGATGGATTGAAGGAAACCTCATGAAATATGATCCAGGGCAAGAGCTCAACTAAGTTTGTTCAGGGGAACTTGATTGGTCATATGGTTCGGCAGCCATCGTGGTTGACCTAGTTTTAGCGAAAATGACCTCCAGAACCGCAAAAGGGATCAGGCCAAAATTTGGCAGATATGATTAGGGCCTAAGGACCATTAAAGTTTGTTCAAGAGAAGTTGATCCATCAAAAAACATGGACACTGGGCCAATCAAAATATAGCGTGTTTGACGGCCATATTAGATTTTTTTATTTGATGCATTTTGAGGCCGCAATTGGTTTTGTATGTGTTATACGATATTCTGATCACAAATTTGCAATTTTCGAAACTGTCGGATAAATGGTTTGGCGGCCATCATAGATCATTTTCCCTCCAAAAGCTCCCATACTAAAGCAATGGGAAATTTAAAATGTTTTCTTCTCGAGAACTACTGGGCTGATTTCAATTATATTTCGCAGGAAGCATCCTTAGGGCATAGAGATTCAAGTTTGTTCAAACGAAGCCGATCGTTCAATTGGGTCGGCGGCCATCTTGGATTTTTGCCGATTTTTAGAAACGTCTTTAAAAATCTTTACCGAAACCGCTTGGGGGATTGATGCAAACATCATGAAATATGATTTAGGGCAAGTGCTAAACCAAGTTTGTCCATGGGAACTTGATTGGTCAAATGGTTCGTCGGCCATCTTGGTTGACCTAGTGTAGCGAAAATGACTTCTCCAGAACCGCTGAAGGGATCGGGCCGAAATTGGGCAGATATAATTAGGGCCTAAGGGCCATTAAAGTTTGTTCAAGAGAAGTTGATCCATTAAAAAACATGGCCGTCATGGGCCAATCAAAATATAGTGTTTGGTGGCCATATTGGATTTTTTTATTTGATGGATTTTGAGACCGAAATTGGTTTTGTGTTTTTTAGGTATTCTGATCTCAAATTTGCAATTTTTGAAGCTGTCGGATATACGGTTTGGTGGCCATCATGTTGATAAAGAGCATTCTAGTTGAAATGCCTATGGTCCAGGTGATACAGGCCCCTTGGGCCTCTTGTTGTTTTGGAAACATTAACTTATTTACTAGCGTTGGTAGTTATTCTGCCAGAGAACATGGTGGTGCGTGTTCTCTTCTGACAAGGGTTAATCAGGATGTTTATTAATCCAATCAACACTAAGTCCATGTGTCTCCATTTCAAAATTACGGTACGGTACTGGTAAGCTGTTGAATATTTTGAAACCAATTTGACTTAAAGCTGACTGTTTCCAGTCAAATTAGTTTCAAAATAGTCATCATACTATTTGTTACACTTGAGAATTTGTTTCATTTCTCCATTTAACATGTAGGGCATAAAGTGTTAATCATAATCCATATATCATGTGATGTTTGTTATTCATGGAATGCGCCTCATATTCACACTCAAATTCCTTATTAAATAAATAATAAAGATTTCATTGTTTTTTTAAAAATAAATTATACTTGTTGTTTTATTCCAAGATTGTACATAATTTATTAAATCTGTAATTAATAAATAAAGGCAAATTTGTACAGTTTTAATATTCAAATAATTAATTAAGACTATAATTAATTAATTAATCAATCAACTACTGTGACGAATGAAGTTCTTGGAGCTGCTACTATTCTGTGTTAATAGTCTATAAATGCTACAAGCACCATTTTATGAGTCCACTCTTGTACGCTTTGAGCTCAATCTGTATGGAATATTTGCACTATTGTCATCAAGTTTAGGCACGTTTTATATTCTGACTGTGCTCTTGATATCCTTTATACTTATCATCATTGGTAGGGGAGCCTAGACTTTTGCTGTGCGTTTGTGTGTGTGTGTGGGTGTGAGTGTGTGATTAGCAAAATTAAGGTCAGTCATTTAGCTCAACCACTCGGCAAACAAATACAAAATTTAATTTTGAATCAAACAGTCAAATGATGGCACGGTCGTGATGGGACAGTTTTGCCATCTTGAATTGTCTCATCCATGTGAGACTAACTAAAACATGAACTAATCAAATATAAGGCTATTCTTTGCTTTTCTCAGAAACTTTCTACTAATTTTCATAGTCAGTTGATGTCTCTGGAAATAATTGACAAATGAATTTGCAATAAACCGCTAAAAGAATGAATGGCCAAATAAACTTTATAATGCATACATGTCAGCTCAGTCTAAACTATGAGCCTCTGACTCTATAACTCAGTCGACACAAGAAGGTAATGAATGGAACCATGTTCCATTCATTGCCTTCTTGTGTCAAGTGAGCTACAGAGTCACAGGAGTTGTGGACATGCATTGCTTGCAAAATGAGAATTCAAAGCATCCTGGAACTTTATAGTGGGTTACATAATCCGGTCATGTATAGGCTATATAAATTATTTTAAAAATATTTAACGCTTAAACGTTGCTCAGTAACAAAATATAAAGTGCTTTATTTGACAATAGTAAATAAATATAACTGAACAGAAGTGCTTGACGCTTGCTACTACTGCCAGTCATTCATGACTACAGCTGCAATGGTGAAGCCTACTTGAGAGAAGATGTGTGAGACGTGGTGATAAATGGTGATTTTCTTGAAGGCAGTTGCCATTTCAAAGATGACACAGCTTTACAGAGCACTTGTTTTTTAGGGACCAGATTTTGTTACTTTTTAAAGTTGTCTTTATACAGTCAAACCTGTATGTAAAGCCAGTACCAAGAATCACACAAGTGGTCCTTAAAATGACGCCATTTTATAAGGGAGGTTTAATGTGTCTCGAATTTTGCGCTTCAATAGTTCAAAATGATGTTAAATATGAAGGGTGTTCTGGTTGCGGTGGCATTTGAAGACAGTTTTAACTGTTAAACTGTCAAATCTGTCTTAAAATTTCACTGTAAATATGAATGGACATACTTAGAAACAGTCAAACCTGTCTTAAACCCTCTAATGGTCATACCGGCCAAAACCGGCCTCTGTTATGGTCTTGTGGAATGTCCATTTACAGGCCAAGGGAATGCAATTTTTGAAAATTTACCACTGGAATGACTGGCTCGATAACTGAGCCAGTCATTCCAGTGATAAAATTTCAAAAATTGTATTCTCTTGGCCTATAAATGTACATTCAATAGGCAGATATTAAAATTTTCTTGACCAAATTTAACCATTAATGGGCTAACCCTTTGAACACTGAATTCCAAAATTCACAATTTCAAGTTAACTATAAGGTAAACTGTTGAATATTTTGAAATTAATTTGACAGGAATGTGTTGCTATGATATGCAGCAACAGCTAATCAAATTAGGTCCAAAATATTCAACAGAATATTTATCAAATTGTAATTGAGGGTTCAAAATCAGCGTAACCATTCAGCTTTAAACCAACCCCCACCCAACCCCCCTATCGGTCAAAAATGGCTTCTGCAGTGTTCTTGAGAAATGTCGATTTGCAGACCAAGAAGACTATTTTTGAAAATTTACAATTGGAATAACTGGCTCGATAAATGAGCCAGTCATTCCAGTAATAATTTGTCAAAAATAGTCTTCTCTTGGTCTGCAAATGAACAATTTTCTTGAACAAATTCAAGAGTTAAATGGCTGTGTTTTAACGCTTACCAGTAACATAGTGCTATCAAGAAAATTCCCTTTTCGGTAATTCGATTATGAGTTTGGGCATTGATTTATTAAACAAGACCCACACACTATTTCTCAGCGGCTATAAAATGGTTCACCCTTTAACAATATCAGCTAGCCAGTTATGCACATATTTCCTAGGTAAGCACTACGCATTGCAGCGATATGTAGAGCTGTCGTCCGTGTATTTGTTAGCCGCCAAGCGCTCACGCCATCACGTACCAGCTGACTGAAAGATCTATGTACCGAGAGAATCTTATATATTGCGCAGGAAATGTTAGGCGGGTGTTGGTTAAAGTAACAATACTTGGACTCTAAGTTTCCGAAGACCAAAATTTCTTGATAGCACTATTTTCGTGATAGGAGTTTAACACTAGCTTTGTCAGCATGACAGAGTACCACAAGTGATCTGTGAAAGCCAGATGGTATCTTTTAACCATTTAATGGTCAAATTTGATCAAGAAAATTTCCATTTTTTCATAGTAAATAGCTATTTCTTACCCAAAAAGACTATTTATGAAAATTTACTACTGGAATGACTGGCTCGGTAACCGAGCCAGTCATTCCAGTGGTAAATTTTCAAAAATAGTCCTCTTTGCTGACAAATGGACATTTCTTAAGACCACTACAATGGCCGGTTTTGGCCGGCTTGACCATTAAAGGGTTACTTACACATCAACTGCCTCAAGTGTCTTTTGTTGTCAAAAGATGCTGCTTCATAAAAAACCACTATTTTGACCACAACTGGCACATGGCCTCCCAGTATGGTTTGCCTAGTACTAGAACATTTTTGATAGTATGAGGTGGCTGCTTTACAAGATTATTGTCACATGATTTCTGACAGTATAAATACTTGTGCAATATATCACAGATTGTAAATATTTATGATATAAAAAACAAACAAACAAACAAATGCTTTTCATTCTCCAGACTTTCTTTATTTCAACTGCTGTATGTTAGTGTGTGGTTTTCCCAATTCCATTAGTATCCTTTATGAAATGAGATCCGGACTGGAGAATTATGTTTTCATGCCTTCCACACATATTTTGGTTTTCATTAGATAATTTATTTTCTACGTGGTTTATGTTAATGAAACTTCATAGGTAGAATTCAATAAGGTTTAAATCCTGCTTTAGCCCAAACCTGGTAACAAATCATGTCTGAAAATGGGTAATAAGAGATTTGTTGACAGATTAAGCTGTTCAGCCTTATACCTTGTCCGTGTTCAGATACCAAATAAAAACTCTAACGGCTAAACGAGGTTTAGCTCACGTTTAAGGATATCTTATCTTAAAACACCTTGTCCACAGAATGGGATAAGATACATTCGTTAAATGATTTTGACATGCAGATGTTGCTGCCTTAGAGAACAACAGCTTCCAGTCTAAATAGTTTCAAAATGTTCAACAGTTTAGCCATGTTATTACCCTGGCAATGGCACCTAAACTTTCAGTGATGAAAGGGCTAAAGCAGGTCTACGGCGACAGGTGGTGTCGGAATCAATTGCGCGAGAGAAATGTGCTTGTTTATTTCATACCCGTAACATGTGGCAGGCTGTTCTATGTAGGGCACATCCAACAATGAATTCGTTAGATTGTAAGCAAAATGTTATTACCATATGAGTAGCAACACGAAATAAATGTCTATGCACGGCGCTAGCGATGATGGAGCTAATCGCAGTGGCAATGAAGCTGCTGTTGATGCCGCCAGCGACAATGATGCTGCTGTTGATGCCACCAGCGACAATGATGCTGCTGTTGATGCCACCAGCGACAATGATGCTGCTGTTGATGCCACCAGCGACAATGATGCTGCTGTTGATGCCGCCAGCGACAATATCCATCCTCCATCTTCATTATCATCATGATTACCATGTCCTTAATGTTTCATTATCATCAGGAACTCATTACTATCATCATGATCAGAGGCAGCGGCAACACCAGCTGCAACAACATCTAGATTGCTCGGTTGATGACACGTCATCGCAAATCCCCACATTCACCGCTTTGACCTCTTGACCCCCACCCCACCCCTAGGGCGGAGCCAAATGCGAATGTCCTCTTCCACTCCACACTCATGTGGGCATACCACACTTCCACTCCACAATTTTTTGGAATTCCATACACCAGTTTCGGAGTTGTTACAATCAATTTCTTGCCCATTGACCTACTTGTGATATATGACAAACTGGTAGACTACAACGCATCTATACACCAAATTTGGTTACTCTATACAAAAAACTTGAAACTACAGCCTGGGCAAGAATAATCTAGGAAGTGAAGTGAACCGGGAAAAGTATGTCACGCTGACTTACTATTGATACATGTCACGTTTAGGCTACGATGCATCCATATGCCAAGTTTGGTGATTATATGTGAACTCTTAAAATTATGGTCCTGACAAAAAATCGAAGATGGACAAATACCATTTTCTATGATGTTAAATGAACCATGAAAATTAGGTCACAGTGATCTACTTTTGATATCCGACACGACAGTAACGGACAATGCATCTATACAACAAGTTTGGTTACTGTATAAAACAAGAGGCCTAAGGGGGCCTGTCGCTCACCTGGAACATAGGCATTTCAACTAGCAAGGCCATCGTCTATAATTAGACCCCAAAGGAGTTGACCAGAATTCAGTGATTCCAGTTTTCAGGTATTTACCAGAATTCAGATATTTTGTTTCTTCATTCAGTTATTTTTTTCTTCATCCATGTCTTCAAACACTAAAGGTTGATGCATTATGGCTTTAAAACATGATCATTGAGTGGTTCTTAATGCTAGCCATATAACCCAAGAGCTTCTTGGTGCCCTAGGCTGGCCACAAACCCCACACCATAGAGCATTGCTTATCTCGGCAAGTATTTCAAATATTTTTTTCAGAGGCCACACTGATCTCAGAATTGTAACAGGAACACGGCAGCAATGTTTCTTTACATATCAACTGCACATGATTAAATGGAGGAAAAGTGGGTCATCCAAGATGGCTGCCAAACCATCCGACAGTTTCGAAAGTGGCAAATTTGAAATCAGCGTACGCAAAAACCGTTATAAAGTAAATTTTCCTTCAAAATCCATCAAATAAAAAATCCAAAATGACTGCCAAACACGCTAGATTTTGATTGGTCCATGGCAGCCATGTTTTTGTGACGTGTATCAACTTCTCTTGAACAAATTTTAATGGCCCTTGGCCTATAATTATATCTCCCAAATTTTGGCCTGTTCCCTTCGGTCGTTTTCATGAAAACTTGGTCATCCAAGATGGCCGCCAAACTTTTGGCCATTCAAGTTTGATCCCTTGAACAAACTTGGTTCAGCTCATGCCCTAGATGATATTTCATGAGTTTTGAATCGATCCGCCAAGCAGATTCTCATAGATTTTTTAGATATTTATAAAAATTGGCCAAAATTGAATATGGCCACCAGCCAAATTGACCGATAGGCTTCGTTTGAACAAACTTGAATCTCTATACCATAAGGATCTTTCCTGCCAAATAAAATTGAGTTGTCTAAAGGAAAAGTTGACAGACGAGGGACGGGCGGTCGCCATGGCATAAGCTCACTTGGTGTTTAAGGCCAAGTGAGCTAAAGAACAAGAGGCCCAAGGGGCCTGTATCGCTCACCTGGAGCACCATCAATTTTTGTCAAAATTGTTGGTGGGTGGTTTAGCAGTCTTAAGAGTTTGTGGACATTTGTGCAAGTGCAATATGGCTGCCAAACACTACATTTTGATTGGCCCATGGCGCCCATGTTTTTTTGATGGATGAACTTCCCGTGAACAAATTTTAATGGCCCAAATTTCAGCCTGATCCCTTCACCGGTTCTGGAGGAGTCGTTTTCGGGAAAACTAGGTCATCCAACATGGTCGCCGAACCATTTGGTCAATCAAGTCCTCTTGAACAAACTTGGCTTACCTCTTGGCCTAGATGAAGATTCCCCAAGCAGTTTCGGAGATTTCATAAAATCGCCCAAAATCAAAAATGGCTGGTGGGCAAATTGGCCGATCGGGTTCATTTACACAAACTTGGATCCCCATGCCCTAAAGGATGCTTCCTGCCAAACATAATTGAAATCGGTCTAGTTGTTCTCGAGAAGACATTTTAAATTTCCCCTTGCTTTAGCATGGGAGCTTTTGACGAGAAAATTATCCAAGACGGCTGTCAAACTGTTTATCTGACAATTTAAAAAATTGCAAATTTGAGCTCAGAATACACAAAAACATATACAGAACCAATTTTGGCCTCAAAATCCATCAAATAAAAAAATCCAATATGGCCGCCAAACAGGCTACATTTTGATTGGCCTACGGCGGCCATGTTTTTTGATGGAGCAACTTCCCTTGAACAAACTTTAATGGCCCTTAGTCCCTGATCATATCTCCCAAATTTCGGCCTCATCCCTTCAGCGGTTCTGGAGAAGTCGTTTTGGGAAAAACTAGGTCATCCAAGATGGCCACAGAACCATTTGGTCAATCAAGTCTTCTTGAAGAAACTTGGCTTACCTCTTTCTCTAGATGACGTTTCATGAGTTTTGAATCAATTCCTCAAGTGGTTTCGGAGATTTTTGAAGACGTTTCCTAAAATCGGCCGAAGTCCAAGATAGCCCGTGGCCAAATTGAACAAACTTGGATCCCTATGCCCTAAGGATGATTCCTGCCAAATATAATTGAAATCAGCCCAGTGGTTCTTGAGCAGAAGTCGTCTAAAGGAAAAGTTGACGTCACGGACGGATGGACGACGGACGGACACACGACGGACGGTCGCCACGGCATAAGCTCACTTGGCCTTTCAGGCCAGGTGAGCTAAAAACCTTGAAACTATGACCCTGACAAGAACAATCTATGATGTACAGTGAACCGGGAAAAGTAGATCAGCCTTTTGTATACTTTTGATACATGAGACACCTTTAGGCAACATGATGCATCCATATACAATGTTTGGTGACTATACGTGAAAAACGCCTTGAAAATATGGTGCAGACAAAATATTGGGGATGGACGGATGTATGCACGGACGGACAAAGCGATTACTATACCCCGCAAAGGGGGGAATAATTAACTGTACATACATTTAGAAAGGTTGTATTTACCTTGGAGTTAAATCATTTTTATATTGGACCAGTATTTTGTTGGTGTAAATGCAGGTTTAAACATAGTAAAAGCTAGACCAGCTTTAAATCCCTAAAGCTTTTTTAGCTAAAACCGCCTTATTGAATTCCATCCCATGGGTATATGTTCGTTGATGATGAAGTCCAGGTTGCCAATATTTAGATTGTGGGTATTATTAAAAGATCTTATACTATACATTCAAATGATACAATATGCCTAAACTACCGTAAATTCCGTATATACGGCGCTATCGTGCATAGTGCGCACCCCTAAATTTGACCTAGATCGGCCTGAAAAAAACCTTGTTTTCATGTATAACGCACAGTAAGATCGAGACATGTGAACGAAAACTAGTAACAAAAAATCACTGACTTAAATGTGTCGAATATGCTTTGATAAAATCCAGTTTGTGGTGTGCGTTAATCTGTTGTTTAATCACAGGAATATCATTTGCCTACACTTTTAGCTAATATTTTGTATTACACTATATTGAATGATATAAAAATAAAAATATAATTTCCATCAGAACAGGTTAGAAAACATTGTCACGTTTAGCATGTAGAAAACATTCCTTTATCTATGTAAATGCTAGATCGCCTTGAAAAACATCGGCTCTCATTCTTTTTTTAACGCATTTATGTCCGTATCTGGGTAGCAATCTATGGATTTTAAACATCTCTATGCCCGGACACAGTAATTGAAATACAGGGCTATAATACAGAGCGCAGAGACAGAATTAAGCGTGATGGTGGGGGTATTGTAGTGTATATAGCTGACAACCTGTCATATATTAGACGAGCTGACTTAGAAACACACAACATAGAAGTTGCCTGGTTAGAAATTAGACCATACAAAATGAAACCGTTTCTAATTAGCTGTGTCTACAGACCACCAAACAGTCCAGCTAGTTGGATAGATGAATTTGAATCACAGCTAGAAGCTGCTTATTCAGAAAACTCTGATATTACACTCATAGGCGAACACTAAATGGCAATCAGTGACAGAAATTTATCACCTTGAGCAGCTTGTAAATATACCTACTAGGGTTACTGGCAAAACAGCAACACTGATAGATCATGTTTATGTAACAAACAAGGACAAATATCATTCAACACAAGTAGGGACACTAGCATTTAGTGACCACTATCCAGTCTTCACAGTACGCAACAGTAAAGTTTCCAAGAATCAAAATGTACATCAAATTATTAAGTATCGCAGCATTAAGCACTTTGACGAGAATAAGTTTGTCCAACATCTTCGAGACTGGAGTTTTGTGGATGAATTAAATAACCCTGATCAGGCTCTTGAAAAACGGCAGAAAATATTCACAAATATACTAAACAAGCACGCACCCATCATTGAACGGAGAATTAAAGGATTTTGTCAACCAGGATGGATAAATAAAGATATTTTGAATACAATGAAAGAAAGAGATCGCCAGAAAGTATCAGGAAATATTACAAACTACAAAGACTTAAAGAATAAAGTTATGGCACAGATAGAAAAATCTAAAAAGGACTATTTTAGTGCAAAGCTAGATGAAGGTAAACACAATCCTGCCAATATATGGAAAATCTTGAAGAGTATAAACCCAGAGGCTAACAAATGTCCTACCTTTCTATGCGACAATGACGTAATGAAGTTATGGACCCGCAGATGCAATCTGAACTATTCAACACATATTTTTGTACAGTAGCATCTAATTTAGCTGAATCCATACCACAAGCAGATACCGAATTTAGTGAACTAAGAAAACATGTAAATAGTAAAGTGTCAGAATGCATCAAATTTCAAATACCATGTATTTCAGTAGATTACATACATAATGAACTAAAAAATCTAAAGACAAATAAATCAGCTGGATATGATGATCTTAATGCTTATTTTCTTAAAATCGCAGCAAATGTCATAGCCCACCTATCACAAGCATCATTAACAAGAGTATAGATTCTGGAGTCTTTCCAGCAGTGTGGAAGCATGCTAAAGTTATACCCCTACACAAATCCGACTCCAAAGACAATGTATGCAATTATAGGCCAATATCAATCCTACCAGCTATATCTAAAATTATTGAACGCCATGTACATGATCATGTTTATAAATTACTCTGTCAATATGGGTTACTGAATGAGTCACAGTCAGGCTTTAGACAAAAACAATCATGTGAAACCGCTTTATTAAAACTTGTTGAAAAGTGGCGATTTTCAATAGACAATGGTGATCTCATAGGAGCTATCATGATAGATTTAAGAAAAGCCTTTGATCTTTTAAATCATAATATTCTCTTGCAAAAGCTTGCCATATATAAATTTGAAACAGGATCACTAAAATGGTTTTCGTCATATTTAACCGATAGGCAGCAATATGTCTCAATTGCTGGAAAGATCTCTAAACATGTATCAACCCACATCGGAGTCCCGCAAGGATCTGTATTAGGTC
This sequence comes from Chaetoderma sp. LZ-2023a, assembly GCA_034401795.1. Lineage (NCBI taxonomy): Eukaryota > Metazoa > Mollusca > Caudofoveata > Chaetodermatida > Chaetodermatidae > Chaetoderma > Chaetoderma sp. LZ-2023a. The sequence continues at coordinate 142,003,828 of CM067370.1, forward strand.
CACTCTTATTTATCTTATATATTAACGACCTTCCACTCTGTACATCTAGTAATATAGATATGTATGCTGATGATACTACTTTGCATGTTAACAGCCCAAGCACCACTGAAATACAAGAACAGTTAACAAAAGATATGAAATCTGTACAGAAATGGTGTTTAAATAACAACATGTTGCTTAATGAGGATAAAACTAAACTGATGATGCTTGGCACTAATCACAAATTGAAGAGCATAACAACAGATATTGTAATACCTACTGAAAATGGAAACTTAAATACTGTAAAATCAGATAAACTCCTTGGCCTTCACATTGATAGTACACTCTCATGGCAAGAACACATAAGTAAAATCTGTAAAAAAGTCTCTTCCTTAATATACATGTTGAAAAAGAACAAGAATTATATGAATGTTGAACAAAGGAATCTATTCTATAAAGCTTACATCCTTTCACATATATATTACTGCTCTCTCATCTACTATCAATCAACTGATACATTAGTATACAAGCTGGAAAAACTACAAAAGAGAGCAGCTCGTGTAATACTAGATGCCCCTTTTAGAGAACCAACTGAACAACTGTATAAACAATTGAATTGGACCACATTGGCTAAGAGAATAAACCTCAAAACAAATAGCATGACTTATAAAGCCTTAAATGACCTTACTCCAAGTTATATTAAGAACTTGTTCAAATATGTAGAAGATACACATTCCCTTAATTTACGTTCAAAAACCTTTGGTCATCTACATCTTCCAAAATTTAAATCTTGCTATGGAAAAAAGAGTTACACATAAAGCAGTTCAACTCTGGAACGCATTACCTCAAAGCATTACACAATCTCCGACTCTATCATAATATGCAGAAGTTTATGAATTCACATTAACCTTTTAATGAAAAATTTTGTCAAAATAAATCGTGACTGTCTATTTGCAGGTCGTGTGAAGACTGTTTCTGAAAATTGACTCCTGGAATGGCTGGTTCGGTTACCGAGTCAGTCATTCCAGTGGTAAATTTTCGGAAATAGTCTGCACATTTCTCAAGACCACTGCAGGGACCGGTTTGGGCCGGCTTCGTTATAAAAGTGTTAATATACTAAATAACTGAATTCTCAGTATTATGGATTCAAGGGAGATAACTGTTGAAAATTATATTTTGAGTCATTTCTTCCCTGGACATATCCAGTGAGTTAATGGAAACTTGCTCATATTAATGTATATATGTAATATAAAATGTGTGAGTGAGTGAGTGAGTGACTCACTGAGTCAGTGTGTGCGTATGTGTATAAGTGCATTTATGAGTGTGTTTGTATGTATGTGTTTGCTGTTTATTTAACTGTATATAGTTTATTGTGTTTGGGAGGGCCTCAGGAAGATCAGTTTACTGATGATATACCCTCGATAAATAAAGATTATTATTATTATTATTATTAACTTGAGAAGACAAGAGTAACGACCATTTATATAGATATAATAAATGCTAGATTGCCTTGGAAAACATGGGCTATATCGTACTTATTTCAACTCATTTATAGCCATGCCTGGATAGCAATCTATGGATTTTAACACATCTCTATGACCAACTTTGAATAGATTAGAACAAAATACAGGGAACAATGGCGTTGTAAAAAAGTTGAATGATGTTTTATTTGATCATTTTACAACACAATATGGTATTTAATAAAGGTATAACACAATATTTAGACACTAGTAAGACATTTCAACAATCCAGTTGAGGTAGTACCATTATAGACATGATAGAATGCGATCGTTATTCCCGACTGATTCCTGATCGATAAAATCACATTTTCAGCTTTGTATTTTGTGATTGTGATGAAAAATTCTGATGAAAAAAATGTGACAAATATTTATCCTTGTATATAGTGCGCAGTATCTTTTTATAACATGTAATTTGAGCAAAAAAGTGTGCAATATCTACAAAATTTTACGGTATGCACAGTAATATCTAGCTTTTTATCATGCTGTCAAAGAATTCAGGTTTTAATAGCTAAATGTTGATACATTTTTCCAGTCTATCAAAGCTGTCATGATTTACTTTTCAACTAATCAGAAACATGGGACAACACGCTAATTATGACATAGGCAGATTTGCCAAGTGTCAAAAACTCTACTGACTGACAGGAAAGACAGACAGACCAACTATAGATTATACCTAGATATCATTGAGCGTACAGAGCCAGGAAGACAGCCAAGGTTTGTAGATGCGACTCCAAATGGAGCTTTCATTTTTTTAGCTATGCCCCGCCCCCTCTAGCTAAGCGCCGCCCACACCTCGCTTGTGCTGGAATCGATTGATCTCTGAACTCCCTGACTACCAATTTCCAGAAAACTATACAGGTAAGCTGGTGAATATTTTGAAACTAATTTGACTGGGTGCTGTTGCTGCTCCTTTATGACGTAATGATTATGACGCCATCATACACGCCGCTTTGCTGACTTATGATGTCAGATGATGATGGATACTCTGGAAAGGTGAATTAGTATGTTTGCCTTGGTTTATATGCTCAATCACATCTAGGTACAATCTACAGTTAGGCAGTCTACTGTAAAAGCAACCATACAGGTAAGCTGTGGAACATTTTGAAACTAACAGCATGGTATGGAATCCTTATAGCATACTCTATCAGTGCAAAACAACAGACAAGATTAGTACATCTCGTTTACATGTGTGAGTGCACAAAAGTTATGACATAGGCAGCTTTGTCAAGTTTTACAGGTATACTGATTGACAGTTATCAACTAAAAAATACCATTTTTGGTTCTCATCGAAAACTCAATTTTTACCAATCTGATTTTGATAATTTATGGTACAATGTACATGACGATCAGGATTCCTTTTGGTCAGAAAAATAAACTAAATGACCTGCATCTGGCGTGTCAAGTCCTCTAGTATTTCTGCAGTCGCGAAATGAGGATTTTTTTGTATTCCCCCTTGATGAATTAACTGTCTTGAAGTATTGTAAAAGTATGGAATAAACTTAAATGGACCTTTCCATTTTTAGCTATGCCCCGCCCATCACTAGCTAAGCTCCACCCACCTGGCCGTGTTGGGATTGATCGATCCCCGAATTCCCTAACTATCAATTTCCTGAAAACTATACAGGGAAGCTGTTAAATATTTTGTAACTAATTTGACTGGGTGCTGTTGCTGCCTATGGCAGCAACAGCGCCCAGTCAAATTAGTTTCAAAATATTCAACAGAATATTTATTAAATAGTAAAGGCATACAATTTGTACAACAGCGCATAGACCGTCTTCAAATATGCCTTCCTGGCCTACTTATCGACATCATTCACGACGTCATTCATTATGATGTCATTCTATACACCACGTAGTTGATTATGATGGGAAGGTGAATTCCTTGATATATTAAAAAACCACTGAAAAAGGCCAAACCCCATAAAAATATGGAAAAAGTTTCAATATCATTTCACTTATAATGGAGACTAGATGTAATGATTGTATAGATTAAATCTAGTTTTATTAATGGAAAGAACCAGGGAATTATCAAACACTATTGAATGATAAGTTCATATAATAACAGTGTAAGACTAACTGGATATTGGCAAAAATCTTGGCATTATGCATTTCCTAATGCAAATCTCGCTTTGTATCAAGATCACAATGACCTTGACGATGCTTAGTTCCAATAATTTGGCCAATTCTGAAATAAAGGCCAGACGAAGTAAGCAGAACTAAACTATTAAACTCTGTATTTTAAACAAATGTTACAATGACCTCTGACCTCAATATCATTGTACTTCATATAGCTAAACATGTGACTGAGTTAAATTCAAGTAGGCTGAACCAATCCTGAGATATAAGAAAACTTAACCGGAAACAATAGAGTATTATACAAGGTCGCGGTGGCCTTAGCCTTTGATTCCAATATCATTGTGTTCCATGTGGTTGATATACGTAATCATGTGCCCAAGTTTAGTCCACATAGGGTGAAGCCATAGCGGGATATAAATAAGATACTATGTTGAGCTAAACCAAAAACGTAACCGTAAAGAATAGGGCTTTATGCCAATGTCACCTTGAATTTTGACCTCAGTATCATTGTGCTCAATCCCCTTGATATAGGGAAGCATGGTCCCAGATGTAGTCCCACTAGGGTGAATCCATGCCGAGATATATGATGATATGTGGAGCTAAACCAAAAAACTAACTGAAAAGAGTAGTTTTATATTGTCAGTGAACTTGACCTTTGACCTCAACAGGACTGTGTTGCATCTAGGTGATATATGTAACCATATGTTACTTTTTTAAGGATTTGTCGTTGATAGGATTAAGCTAAAAATTGAGCTAAACGTTTAGTCACAATAAGCTGAACCAATGCTTAGATATACAAGAGGCCAAGGGCCTGTGACGCTCACCTGGACCATTACCATTTGAACCATTTTACTTTAAATAGACAAGAATAATTTTTGGAAAATCCAAGCTGACACCTCAAAAACTAATTGACCAAACAAACGAGAATTTTAAATGATTTTCCACCATTTATCGGAAAATTCAAGATGGCCACCAAAAAAATAGACGAATTAAAATGCTGTATACAAGATCTGAAGCATACTACTCTAGGGGACTTCTAACCGAGTTTGCTTGAAATAGGCCAAGTGGGCTAAAAAGTTTTATACCGAGGTCACTGTGACCATAACCTCAACACTGAGACCGTGAACGTTGACCTCAATATCATTGTGCTCCATCCCCTTGATATAAGGAAGCATGTGTTCGAGCTTAGTCCCCATAGCGTGAAGCCATGCAAAGATATTAGACAATATGTTGTGCTAAACACAAAACTTAACCGTAAAAAGTAGTTTTATATCAAGGCCACTGTGACTGTGAACTTTGACATCAATATCATTGTACTCCATCCTGTTGATATAAGGAAGCATGTGTCCAGGTTTACTCCCAATATGGTGAAGCCATGACATGATATTAGACGATATGTTGAGCTAAACTCAAAATTTAACCATAGGGCTTCATAACCTTGATATCATTGTGATCCCTTGATATACGGAAGCATGTGTCCAAGTTTAGTCCCAATAGGAGCGAGATATTAGCTCAACTGACATTGGACACAAACAAACAGACAGACAGACTGTGTAATGGAATCCATTGATATATTGGCAAAAATTCTAACTTGCCAATAAAACTATAATCACCCGTGAAAACCAAGAATAAATCGTAATCTGAAAAATTCCATTTATGCGACTAATTAGCGCAGCCATTTTGCCTAAGCGGGAACCAATTAGTGATTCCGCTGATCGTTTGTGCTGTGGTGTAAGCGGAGGAATAAATAATATCCTTTATAGGCAATCATTTAATCACAGTTATATTTGCCTTGACTAGTCTCCACTGTTTAATTTTAAAACAATTTGCCTGAAAGCCATTGTTTCAAGTGACAGGAACCACTTCCAGCCACACTGATTTGAAAATATTCATCAGGTATCAAGTCACGACCCTGGAAACCGGCAATGTATTTTGAAAACATTTTGATCAAAACTTACTTCTTCCACCAGAAACCGTGACTCAATTATATCGCTTTAAAAAATAATCAGCAGTGATATACCAGTAGTGAAATAATTGCTCTATTATGGCGCCTATTGTTTGCACAGCTCACGAAACTGTATTCAGATCTGCAGTACCTGCTCACGCAGTTGACACACGGCAGAGGGCCAGCGGTGTCATTAATGGGTTCCAGGTTAAGAACAATGGCTACCACACTAGTCATAAAATGCTTTTTCTCAAATTATTCCATTTCATGTACATTTTGTACAGGTGGTACTAGTATATTTATTATTATTATTATTATTATTATTATATGTTACCAGGCAACAGCATTTGATACTTCCCTTTCCATTCCGTTAATCCTTTCAACGACAAATCACTAAAAAATTAAATTCTTTATGATATAAAACTTATTCTGTTGGATATTTTGAAATTAATTTGACTGGAAGTCGTTGCTACCTAAGGTAGTAACGGCTTCGAGTCAAATTAATTTCAAATTATTCAACAGTTTTCCTGTATGGTTGCCTTGAAAATGAGATATGGGGAATTCATCGGTGAAAGTGTTAAGATCGGATAAGTCCTTGAACAATTAAATGTCCATTGAAAGACTTAACCTACCAGTAATTCTAGATACATGCCAGATGCAGAATCACTATGGATCGCTATGTCGAGATCCTCCGCTACAGTATGCAATATAATGTCATTAATTGGGTCACAGTGACCTTGACCTTTGACACAAAAATCAATAGGGCTCATCGGAATGGCAAAGACAAGCTCCCACCCAAGATTGGTAAAGATCCCTTGAATAGAACTTGAGTTATCTTCTGGAAAACCAATAGTCATTAATTGGGTCACCTTGACCTTTGAACCCCAAAATTGATAAGCTTCTTCGGACACCAAAAACCAACCCCTAGGGCTAGAGTTATTCCATCTGATGGATGGGCTGATGAAGGATGAACATGAATGGACATACAAAGCAGATGCTATATAACCCACATATATCTTAATTTAGAAAATTCACCAGTTCTCTTGTATGGTTGCCTTAAAAAACAAGATATGGGGAATTTATTGTTGAAAGGGTTAACCTATGACTAAACATGAAGTGATATTTCAGTGTTGATAGTGTGGTTACATTTCTGTCTTGAACCCAACAACACTACCTTGAAATCTTAAAGCAGTCTTTATTAAATTATTGCCTAGATCAGCCTGTGATCCCCCATTCATGAATTCAGGACTAAATTCACGGAATGTCATCGCAATACGACGACTCGTAATATCTTGCCGCTGTATACCATGAAGCCAGTGTGTGCGTGGTAGTCCCGATACAATGATAAGTGACCTACGGCACAAAGGTACCTGAATTTCAATATCCGGTAACTCTACCATCTCTGGAATCTCTGGCTTAGTAAAAGTTAGTATCGTGTTTGAAAGCAGGTTCAGTGTAACCAATCGTTCACCCCATAACCAAAAATCATCAAAATGTGGATCAATCGCGGAGCCTCTTTCTGGGGTGTATTCAAGATTGCACAGTTCAACAGGAAAGAAATCGTTCAGACAATGATGGTCAATCATTCGTTTGTATATGAATTCTGAATATCTGGGTAGACCAGTAAAAACACTAGACTTCACTTTGCGTTTCTTGAAATTCACTTTTGGCCCATAATCCTGTAAGAGAAATGAATGAAAGATCACCTGTGCTAAGAACGACAGTTCCTGATATATAAATACAATGAAACCTGAACTTTAACTCTTTCATCAATAAATTCTATGAATCTCAATTACGAGATGAACGTATATGACAGCCGCTGAATATTTTGATATTAATATGACTGGAAGCCATTGTAATGGCTTCCAGTCATATTACTCTCAAAATATTTAAAGGGGAACAAAAAACAGAAGAGTCAAAGCATGTCAAATGATGCTTTTGTATAAGTTAAATAAAATCAGATATTATTTCCATATTTTTGAAATTCCTTAGTAAATTTAGCCACGGAATGTCATTCTTAAGTTTCTCACGGCGTGAGGTCATCGCGTAACTGATTGTTGTAGTTGAATTGTGTGAACTGTAATGGTAAGGACTGGTCAAGAAAATGCAAATTGCTGTTTTAATGAATGTCCATTTGGAGGCTAAGAACATCTTTGAAAATCACTAGAATGATTGGCTCGGTTATCAACCCAGGAATTTCAGTGATACATGTAAATATTAAACAAATAGTCGCCTTTTGGCATGAACATGTATATTCCACAAGCGTACTGCAGAATTTGCTTTGACATGTTTGGACCAGTCTGACTGTTAACCCTTTAACTCTTTAATCAAGCCAGTCATTCCAGTGGTACATTTTCAAAAAGTCTTCTCTTGGTCTGCAAATGGACATTTTCTGAGAAAATTGAAATTTTCGTGTATAACTTTGAGGGCTTAAGAGTTAACTTTATCCCTAACCTGCACAGCCTCGCAATTGCATTATACTCATAGTATGTCAACACCAATGCATGCAGCAATGAGTTTGTAAAATCTCTTTGCATAAAATTCTTCAAAAAGTTTAAATTAAAAGATGTTTAGAGACTAATTTTTTTTCTAGCTTAAGGTTCGTGACTACGTCCTAGTGAGTCATGTCACACAATTTCCGCTGAAACGTTTGATGCTGCTTTCTATCGATTTTGCCCTATTTATCAAGATTGCCACCTGAAAGTAATTGGTAAATAGAAACATTTATGACTTCATAATTTAGATCTGGATGTGATTTTTAGCAAAAGAAAGACTCTTGTGATATCACTCTACGATCAGCGACACCAATGGCGAATGCTTGTACTAAATCAATGTTCAAAGAAATTGTCTAAAATGAACAGAATATAACGCTTTTGAGCTTAGTTTATGATGCTTCCCGATGGGGGTCTAAAGCAAAAGTTTGACTACAGTTAGTATTCAGTTATTGGTATGGCGTAAACTTCCTTGATATGGTTACCTCTGACCAAGTCATATCAGCAACAGCTCAAAGTCAAATTAGTTTCAAAACATTCAACAGCTTTCTTGTATAGGTGTATTGAAATTGAGACATTGGAATTTCAAGGCTTAATGGATAAATCAGATAAGTAACTCTGTGTGTACACGTTTAGTATCATATTCTATTCAATTGAATAGGGGCATGACCACTCAAGCGGTGGCATACACATTTATGCAGGCGATGGCATATTGGACTTTTTTGGTCGCTTCATGTAGCGATTAAAATCTAAAACATGCATGGTAAATGAATGCAAATGACATCACCCACCAATTGTTTTTATGCACAACTAGTCGTAAGTAGTAGAGAATATAGGGTAAAAAGACGCACTCGCAGAGGCCTAACCTATTGTGTATGCACTTGTTAGCTAACAAAACAGAAAGCCTGCTGATTATTCCGAGAAAAATTTGACAACGCTGTTGCTCCCTTCGGCAGAAATGATTCAATAAAGTTGCTCAAAATATCTTCAGCAAGTCTTGACTGCCCTGCTGATTATTTTGATAACAATTTGATGGAAAGCTGTTGCATCAAAGATTTTCAGCCAAATTGTTATCAAATCTTTATCCAGTGACAATTGTCAACAGGTTTCAGTAAACTTGTTATAAATATATTTGCTGTAACTTGCGCCATAGGAAATATACAACTACTATTGAACTATGCTATTTACTTCTATGCGTTCACCGTGGACGCCAGCAGAAGAATGACTACCATTTGTATTACAAGAATGGTTTTATACCAACAACTGCTCACCCGCTAAGACACTAGGCTGAAATAATGGCGCCCGCAAATATATATTTAAAATGATGGCTACAGTCCTAGTTAGTTAGTGTCTATAAAGTAATAAATAGTCCTAAATGAAGCTAGGATATTGTATCTTTTATGAATAGATGAGAACTTTAAGAACAACAACAACAACAAGATGCACTCCATGCTCACATACACCCTTGCATCTAGCGAAATGTGTAAAACCATTTCACCCTTTTTGATGACAAATAGGCAGATGGATCTAGACATAGATGAAACATGAACGGTCACTGGCAAGTCAACTATGGAAAAAATGCTCATCAGGTTCCAAGGCCGATAATAAGAGATCTGTTCTACATGTAACATGTACACTATCCATTTAAAACTGTGATTTAACAAGCACAGTAAAAATCTAACTGCAGTAGACTTTGACAAAGCCGCTTTTGCAGTAGTTTTGAGAATGGCCATTTTCAGATAAATATAAGATATTTTTTGAAAATTTACCACTGGAATGACTGGCTAAATTACCAGGCCAGTCATTACAGCGCCAAATTTTCTAAAATAATCTCATGGTCTGCAAATGGACATTTTCTATGAGAAAACTAAAGTTTATTTCAACAAATGTAATCTTTATACGGTAACAGTTAATTCTATAATGATATAGAAAACAACCTGTTTGTAAGCTACATTGTAGAATGTAAAAGCTGTATAACATTTTAACTAACGGTTGCATGATGTAGCAATAATATTCAGATTATCATTGCTAAAATATCACATATACAGATATAGAGTGGGTTAACCCTTTAATAGTTAAGATTGGTTAAGAAATGTCTATTTTGTAGGCTACAAGATTCATATTTGAAAATTTACCACTGGAATGACTGCCCCTATAATCAAGCCAGTCATTCCAATGCCAAATTTCTAAAATAAATATCACTGATGCTTGGAAATAAAGTTGTTTCCCATGGAATCAACATCTTCCAGTAAAATTAGCATCAATATAGTCAACAGATTACCTGAATGATTAGTGAAATTAGGATATTGGAGTGTCACATGTATAAGAGTAGTTATGCCGCAAATTAAGTAAATTTTAATAAATTTGGTAAAAAGGTTTGAAATGTAACTGAAAAATAAATATTGCAATGTAACTGGTTACATTTCAGTTACTGTAACTAAAAAATTCTTCAGTTACAAGTTACTTCAGTTGCATGAAAAATGTAACTAAGTTACAGTCAGTTACAGTTACAACTTACAGTTACCCCAGCCCTGAACTGCACACATATTTATTTTCTGGCATCTATCAGCCAGCAATGTACATGTACCCGGTGTATTCAGAGTCCAGTTTTACAAACAGTACTTAAGCACACTAGTATGTCAAATGCAGCATTCTGATTGGTCTGTTTTCTACATTTTGACATAATGTAACCCTTGCGAAACCGATTCTGGATTGGAAATTTACTTGTACTTAAAAAGCTAGTATTTTGAGTTCTGTCGTATTGCATACAAGCCTTCAAGATACAAGAGGCCCAAGGGCCCTGTGTTGCTCACCTGGAGCATTATGCATTTTTGTCACAATTGTTGGTGGGTGGTTTAGGAGTAGTCTTCTAAATGAGTTTGTGGATATTTTTGCAAGCCCAATATGGCCGCCAAACATGCTACATTTTGATTGGTCCACTGCAGCCATGTTTCTGACGTAGCGCATTCCCTTGAAAAAACTTTATTGGCCCTCAGTGCCTAATCATATCTCCCAAATTTCAGCCCAATCCGCTCAGTGGTTCTGGAGTTATTTTGGTAAAAATGAGGTTATCCAAGATGGCCACCAAACCATTTGGTCAATCAAGTTCCCTTGAAACAAACTTGGTGCAGCTCTTGCCCTAGATGATATTTCAAATTGGCCGATCGTCTTCGTTTGAACAAAATGGAATCTCTGCCCTAAGGATGCTTCCTGCCAAATATAATTGAAATCGGCCCAGTAGTTCTTGAGGACATTTTAAATTTCCCATTACTTTAGTATGGAAGCTTTTGGCGGGAAAATGATCCAAGATGGCCCTCAAACAGTTTTTCCCACAGTTTCGAAAATTGCAAATTTGAGATCAGAATATCCAAAAACCTATATAAAACCAATTTCGGCCTCAAAATCCATCAAATAAAAAAATCCAAAATGGCCGCCAAACACGCTATAGTTTGATTGGCCATGTTTTTTGATGGATTAACTTCTCTTGAACAAAGATTAATGGCCCTTAGTCCCTAATCATATATCACAAATTTCGGCCTGATCGCTTCAGCGGCTCTGGGGAAGAAGTTGTTTTTGCGAAAACTAGGTCATCCAAGATGGCCGTTGAACCATTTGGTCAATCAAGTTCTCTTGAACAAACTTGGTTTAGCTCTTACCCTAGATCATATTTCGGGAGTTCTGAATCGATCCCTCAAACGGTTTTGGAGAAGACATCTCTAAAAATCCAAGATGGCCGTCGACCAAATTGCCCGATTGGGTTCTTTTGAACAAACTTGAATCTCTATGCCTTAAGGATGGTTCCTGCCAAATATAATTGAAATTGGCCCAGCAGTTCTCGAAAAGAAGACATTTTAAATTTCCCATAGCTTTTGGCGGGAAAATGATCCAAGATGGCCACCAAACCATTTATCCGACAGTTTCGAAAATTGCAAATTTCAAATCAGAATACCTGAAAACCTATATAAAAACAATCTCAGCCTCAAAGTCCATCAAATAAAAAAATCCAATATGGCCGCCAAACATGCTATATTTTGATTGGTTCTCGGCGGCCATGTTTTTCGACGGATCAACTTCTCTTGACCAAACTTTATTGGCCCTTAGTCCCTAATCATATCCGCCAAATTTTGGCCTGATCCCTTTAGCGGTTCTGGAGAAGCCATTTTCGCTAAAACTAGGTAAACCAAGATGGCCGTCGAACCATTTGACCAATCAAGTTTCCCTGAACAAACTTGCTTGAGCTCTCGTCATGGATCATATTTCATGAGGTTTTCTTCAATCCCTCAAGTGGTTTTGGAGAAGATTTTTAAAGATGTTTCTAAAAATTGGGCAAAATCCAAGATGGCTGCCGGCCAGAGCTCTAGATAAGCAGGGTTTTTGCGTTTTCACCCAATAAAAATGGCCAATCACCAAATTAATTTTTAACATCATGAGTACCGAAATAGCCAATCACCCAATTAAATTCAGTTCTATTGCTAATAATGTATAATAACTTAATTTAAAAAAACCCAATTAATTTCCAAAAAAAACAATTTCCAAAATTTCTAAGAGTGAATCACCCAATTATTGAAAAGCTTATCAAGAGCTCTGCTGCTGGCCAAATTGGCCGATCGGGTTCCTTTGAACAAACTTAGATCCCTATGCTCTAAGGATGCTTCCTGCCAAATATAATTGAAATCGTCCCAGCGGTGAGCTAATAATTCCTGCAATAGTGCATAAGGATTTACCTGTTTCCTGCGACCTGATTGTGATAGATTGAATGGAGTGCTATCCATTTCTATTACGGTAGCTTCCTCTTCAGCTTCTGTCACAAACTCTGGTATCAGATGAATACCTGGAAACGCTATCCCAGCATTAGCTCCTTCTAGCCGTGTAATACCACTGCTGGCAGCATCACATGCATGAAAAGAATGGCTACTGCTTGCAGGCCATGCTACCTCACATTTACTGCAGTATGTGTATACAGTCCTGGTGACCTGTAACGAATAATAGATTAATAACTAAAGCAAAGTTAATTTAGTATATATCAGTATTGAATATTGCACTCAGACTGTAATGTTAAAGTACTATATATTTCATTACCCTGATGTACACAATTTGAGGTTCTAAAAGTATTGTACACAATCGTAACAATTTTGAAGCATTCTGGTATGAATGTGGGTCTTTAAAGGTCTTGTGAGGACTTGCGGTCAATAACGAGTTTCAATTAATTATATGGTCTACTACACTATTTAAACACAATAGCGTCATTTTGGAGTGAAAGAAATATGTTAGGCAGCCCAAATAACGAGACTAAATGACGCCTCAATCTGAATCACACCACCACTCGCTGTGACGTCACACCGGGAATGGCGCTGTGAGCTGGGCCAATATTTCTCTGTCTGTAGTACAAAGGTAACATATTTTAAAACGTGCGTTTAACAGGATAGACTTCACCTACCATAACATAAATTATGTCAGGTTGAAGGTAAGTCTTTATTTATTGATATTTATTCATTTTTAATGGTTTCATGGATAGCTATATTCGCATAATAATAGGCCTATAACTACGGTAAACCATGGGCAATGCTGAAAATCGGCAATATTTCAATGCATGTGACAAATACTCTGTAGTCTAGTAGGCTTAATTGCGGATCCATTACCATTCTTGAAAGGACAGGGTGTACTATGTAATATATGGGATGGATGGATGTGAGTGTGATGATCGAGGTGGGTGGGAGAGGTTGACGATGGCTGTAATTGTACTATTATTCATATCTAAATGTATAGGCTACAGAGTGCAGTTACAACTTTTTCTGAAGATTACAAATGTACAATAAGTGTGTCAGTGTGTCCTATGTGAAATTTCCTGTGATTACTGATTAGAATGTAATTGTTTACATATAAGCTTTTGGCAATGTGTTTGTATAATAATAATGTATAGGCATGTATGGGTCAACACGTACGTTGGTGTGTGCGTGCGTGCGTGCGTGCATGCATGTGTGGGGGGGGGGGCTGTATGCCTGTGACAACCATATGAACTATATCGTTTTTCAAACCAACTTCTTCCATGTATGGAAGTAGCATACACTCATATTTCAATGTTATGAAAAAGCAAAACTGTAGCGGATGAACAAATTTTAAATAGGTAGGTGAACTGACAGATGTTCAGAGGTCGCTAGCGTATCATCTTTACTTACAGTGCAGCTCATAAATAAGTTTAAATGCTTCCAAAGCAAAAACACAAATATGTTAGTTAGAACCACATGAACACGATACAAGAAACGTTATGTTGAATATTTTGAACACAATTTGGGTTGAAATCCAACCCAATTATGTTCAAAATATTCAACAGTATATGTTATTTAAGTTGTACTATAAGCGTGCGGACGGCAGTGAAAGCCTCGCTACGCACCTTGACCGCTGCCTAAATTGTAAACAAACCGTGTACTGTCAATAATATGTCAATGTAGACTATACGCAAATAGATTAGTTTAGATTAAATTTATATTTACCCGACATTTTAGTTAATTTTAAACACATAACTGGAGTAAATGCTATATTGCAATCATAAATTTATTCATAAGCCTACACAATGGTAAATTGCAATCGTACGTGCACTGAGCGGTGTAGGCCTACTTAACTATCATTTAAAAAGTTGTACATTTGTGTACATGCATGCCTATATCATCTATGCAAAATCTCTGCAGTCAATCCAGAAAGATAAGATATATATGCATTTGTAGAATTGTATTCCAAGAAGTGTGTGGGTGGGTTTGATTAAATATAGCCTAATTCACGTACATGAAATCTGATGTTACTGTCACCTCTAACAGGCCTATACGTTAGAATTGTGATGTCAGGCACCGTGACCATGAGGTCTGTCCTTTATGTTTAATCAACAAAAATATCATCAACTTCGATATTATTGAACCTTTGTGCATCTCGAACAATGTAGTGTCCCTGTGTGAACAATGAATTGTCAAAGAATAGGTGCATAGGTGCCTAATACGCGCAGCAGTAGAGAGCCTATAGCTATGCTCCCCAAGATAATAATCTAGACTAACAGGAATTGGTGTCATCCCGGTGTGACGTCACAACTCTAGCGCGATAGCTAAAAATGTTTGGTTGTCAAGGTGGTTGCTATATGCTTATCTCACCTTTGGCTGGGCCGATTACAAAAATTTAAAAAGCATTTTGTTCTTCTAGTAAAGGAGAATCTGTATTATGATTGTCAAGTTAATCAGAGCGATCGAGTATCTAGTCCTCACAAAATCTTTAAAGTACGAAATTGCCTAATATTATATGTACGGAAATATCTAACCAGATTTCTGTGAAAATAAATAATTCTACATTACTATAAAGAGTATGTATCAGATTAGCTCATGACAATAAAGGTCTGAGAAAGCATTCATCGACACATTCCTGAATCATGATGGACAATCAGGAGACAATTTTTATATCTATGTATCCCATGCTACAACAGCTGTCTTCAACCAAATAGACTTCATACTATGCAAGACAGAAGCAAAACGCCTACTTCGGAATGCTTATTTCCTATGGAGGCATAGACCTCAATTCTGACCACAAGCCAGTCATTACACGCCTCCAGATGAATGATCTCTACCTAATGTATAGACACCATACCAGGCAAGAGGGTAGAGTCACCTACAACCTACCCAAGCTCATCAGCGATACTGACACTCAAATGTCATGTACAAAAAGGCCCTCGGGGAGCAAATAGCTAACATTGACGTCAGCTCTGATCCAAATGAAGCCCTAACCAAAATACTGAAATCTATGGAATCATCAGCTACCAGCACCATAGCCTAGGTGTTCTTAAAATCAACCGAACTAGGTATACTGACTACCCTCTCGTAGTAAAACTGTGAGCAGAGCAGAGAGGGCTACGGCTGCACATCTATCAGTGGCCAAAGTGAAGACCACATCAAACTACGCCATGAGCGCAATAACATTCTACCCCACATTAGCGAACGTTTAAATGATTTTACTAAATAGATACTGCCTCTCCACTTCTAGGCGCCCCATCAGATGAGATTGGGCTGACGTAAACTATATGTTGGTCATGTAATCATTATTTCAATCTTGTACCATGCCTTTTCAGTCGTAATCGGGTATACTGCGATGTTCCGCTGAGTTTTGATGCACGAGCGTAGTGTAGCTTGAAGCACATGTCCTTTGATACTTCTTCAAGAAGGATTCTGAGTGGATTGTTTTTCTCAACGAAGCGGTTGTATCCAGGATTAGTTTAATCGCATCATCTTCTGTGTAAGTAGCTTAGCTTTCACTCTTGCTTTGAGGACCGTCAAAGTATCTATATTCTCCAATTCTCAAACAGGATGGCATCTGCCAATAGTGCAGGCTTTCAAGTTGATGAATGATAATGTTATTTTGGCTCTAGTTTCGGTTACCAAGTGGTCCCTCCAATAATCGTTCACCTTCTGTTTTAGTAAAACTTTCCTGGAGTACTTGGATGGTTGACTTTACAGTAGCTGAAACGCTGATGGAAGCTGATACTGAGAAAGGAGTTGTCTAGCCATTATCACCCAGCTATGTGAGCTGTAATCTTTGACTGCTAATTGACATCTGATAATCTGGGCCTCAATAGAATCTGGTCGCTGAAGCATGTTGATGAGCAGAGTCAATATTCTTTTGTGTAACTGCCCTTCGATTTGAATACGTCCAAGAAGGTAGGTAGCTGCATTTGCAGTTGACGATGGAAGATGCTGTATCTGCTTCATGGAACCTCTGTAGTAGTTTTCTATCAGTTGAATCTCTGTCTTGGTACCAGTCCATGTAGGAGAGTTGGTGTGACATATATATCCCAGATTTTCCTTGATATCTTGGGGGTTGATTCCATTTAGACCATGCATACCAGCTCCCATTAATGAGTATGCAGTACATTGTGCAGCCTGAATATGAGAAGTGATTGTCTGCAGTTTTTTTGTATCAACAGTTCTGTTGATTCCAAGGTGGACTTCACCATTTATCGAGGTGGCTTTTGAAACAGTTTAACTCACAGGCACTTGCATCAGGGATTGAGTACCTTTAACGCCAGTTCAGAGATAGAGTACCTTTAAAGCTGGTTGGGATGTGCCTTCTAACCAGACACGACACCTCTGAGTCAAGGGTGTGTGTCGCGTCTTGTTAGGGGGCGTGTCCCAACCAGCTTTAAAAATACTCTATCTCTGAACCGATGTTAAAGGTACTCAATCCCTGATACAATTGCCTGTGGTTTAACCACAAGCCTTTCAATTTTCGTCCATCCATCGCACTCATAACCCCTACTATATATATACCGTATTTCGCTTAATTGAAGCATAGGCTTCTATTTGGACAAGAGTTGTTCAATTTCCAACCCAATATCTCTGAGAAAAGGGGTGGGCTTATATTAGAGTTTTCCCGTAAAAATTCTCACCGCCTATGCCTATGTTTAATGTATACCTCAAAACATCACCGGGGAAGTGAAATTATTTGATTTGAGCGCCTAAATATTGCGTATCCTTTAACAATGGTCGTTTATTACATCAAAATTAATCCACAATTTGATATAAAATGGCGTCGCGAAAAAATACAAATCACGTGATTCGCCTCCAATTGAAGAGTTTATTTTAGAGCGAGTACTCGGATATAAATATTTTGGAATCGGGTTCTCGGAACTCGGGAATTTCTATATATTATCATTGCGCGATAGGAATGAGTATTATACTGATCTGAATAATGGGTATCCGTTTGATAAACTCTCGTTAGCGTATAATATCTCGCGAGAACACGCCGCCTCCCATCGCAACAGAGCCGCTGGCTCGCCAACTTAAGAAGCCGTATATATTGTCGTTCATAATAATGCAATTTGGATCATTTAATGTTGATCGGCGTTACAAAATTGATGCGCATTTTCTCCTGTGCTTGTTTGGTACATAAATTTGGTCATAAAATATATTTATAATAAGGAAGGTATTTAATCACGCCAAGACTGTTTTATGCGCATTTTGACTACAAAAGTGTGGAATAAACTTTATTATATCTTGAACATATGTGGCATAATATTAGTATTAATCTAATAGGTGTTCGAGATTTACAAATTCGAGGCCTATATTGACTTCTAGAGGGGCCGGAAATGTATCAGGGCAGAGATCGGTCTGAGGTAGATACACCCTGTGACACGATTGTTATTATTATACACGATATTCTTACAAATTTGCTCTTAAAAAAATTTTCCTATACAATCTGCTGAGTTAGGGGGTGGGCTTCTAGTACAGAGTTTTGCCATTTTGAAACTGCTAAGAAATCATTGGAGCTCATATGTCAAAGTTAGGGGGTGGGCTTCTATTAGAGCATAGGCTCCAATTAAGCGAAATACAGTATATATATATATATATATATATATACACCTGTGCAAAAGTTAAGCACCAGCAAAAACAATAGAACGTAGAAACATGATGGTACAACTAGGCTGCCATACTTTTTGTCCCCGCGTTAGCTGACATAATTCCAAGTACGAAATGCACATGCATGCATGACTTCACGCCGCTTGATGTCCGTGCGTGGCGGGAAACAGCACACGTGTTCAGTTATGTAAAAGTCCAGTTTGAGGTGTAGAACATTACATACAGATTTAGGCGACAAGATTACCATGACCGTGGTTTATTTGTACAGAGAGAATTAGCTCTTGATTGTGAACCGCTATGGCAAGACGAAGGTTAAGTGATCGTGTGAAATGGCAAATCATAGGCATGCATACCACTGGTATGTCATGCAGAGAGATTGGCAGACAGCTGAACATTAACCATACTGTAATCAGTCGTTTGATTGCAAAACATGGGCAAACTAACGAGGTGAAGGACAGGCCTAGATCTGGAAGACCGAAGAAGACTACTGCCCGTGATGATCGAGCCCTAGTACGCCTTGTTAGGAGATCTCCATTCACCAACAGCAGGGTGCTCAGCCAGCAATGGGAAACGCGCAATAGAGTGTCAATGTCTACCGTCAAAAGGAGACTGTATGCTGCTGGCATGAAAGCTAGGAGACCTGTCAGACGTCCTCTCCTCACTGCACACCACAAAGAGGAGCGTCTGAGGTGGTGCAACGAAAGAAGACACTGGAACATGAGATCCTGGAGACGGGTACACTGGTCCGATGAAAGTCGGTTCCTGCTTCATGCCACAGATGGTCGAACTCGTGTATGGAGGTCCAGACGCACGGCGTACGACCAACGTAACATCATGGAAGAAGTTCCATTTGGTGGAGGTTCCGTTATGATATGGGGGTGCATCTCATTTGATTGTAAGCTGGATCTGTTGACTGTACCTGGAACACTAAATGGACAAAGATATCAAGATTCCATACTGGATAGAGTTGTGGTCCCTCATTTTGTAAATCATGCACCTGGAACCCACCCTATATTCATGGATGACAACGCCCGACCACATCGTGCTAGAGCTGCGCATGAATACCTCCGCCAGAATGCCATCGAAACCCTACCATGGCCAGCAAGGAGCCCTGACATGAACCCTATTGAGCATATCTGGGACATTCTGGGAAACATGGTGAGAAGGAGGGATCCTCCTGTGCAGAACCTACAGGAATTAACAGACGCACTCCATCTTGAATGGCAACGAATACCACAATGGCGTATCAGTCGGCTGGTGACCAGCATGAGACGTCGTGTCCAGGCCGTCATCCAGGCACAAGGTGGATATACCCGGTATTAATAATGACAGTCTCAAACTCGTGCACAGATGTTAAACTTCGTTTTCAGACACCATTAATGACAATCTAGCCACGTGTGTCAACTGTAGGGCAATAGTTGTCAGTTGTGTCAACGTAACCATATTCAGGCCTTGTTTTCAAGTCCAAACAAAAACATACAGTGTTTCCCCACCATCATAATCAGCATTCCTCTAGTTGCATTATTACCTCTTGCACTAAGATGGATGGGTACATAAATGTTTATGCTATTGCTTTCTTCATAGCACATGAATATACCCTCGCATGTGCGTAAAAATAGGGTGGTGCTTAACTTTTCCACAGGTGTATATATATATATATATATATAGTAATACTTTGCGGTGGATGTTCACATGTATTCTGATATTGTGGAACGATTTAGCAACAATCCTGATCAAATGTAATAGTTTGATACTCGTATTATGCAAGTACCAGCGGTTTTCACCGTACAATGCGAAGTTGTTGGTTCACCTATTCTACATAGGGGAGGGGCTCCCAACATACCTTTCCGAACAAGAAGAGGAAATACTTGTGGAATGTTGCCTTTCACAGTCAAATACAAACTTATTCAGCTTTGCACTGTTGCGGGAATGCATTGATGGAAAGAAACATGTATATTTGACATACCCATTCACTTAAAAGTCCTTAAAATAAAGCTTGAGCAAGGAAAGAGCCGATTTTAAAACACGGAAATGCGTATAGTAAACCACACTCATGCCATCATTTATCGGGGTCGGCCATTTAAGATGTCGGAATGACATGCTAGAGGGAAACACGGCACCTTTTGTATTTATCATAGCTCATTTCAGGCCATATGAGAATAAGAATGGTATATTTTGATGAAGGAAAATAGTATCTATTTGATGTAAATACACAAAAAATTCAAGAGAACTACTGTAACTCGGTGCTTGACATAATTCAACCGTGGGAATTTTGTTGTGCTCCCTTGACTAGCCACGCCCCGGGTTAGAGAGGTCACGGCCTATCATCTTGTTCAAGCTTTATTAGATTTCTTGGGGTGTTCACAACTTTATCCAGCAATGAAAACTTAATTCTGAATGAATTTATAACACAGACAGTCGTCCAAATAAATGTTCGTAGTCATATATTGATGGAATCAGCAATTAGGTTATACATGTGATTTATAGACATGTCAAATTAGAGAGTTTTCCCAAACCAATACGTCATTACGCTTCTGGCCAATCAAAAGTTGATGTAAAAACAGCAGATATGCTCTCTGGAGAGTATAAAAGGCCGCGCACACTGCATTTCTTCGCTTACTGCTTCTAGCAGTGAGCGATAACACTTCTCTCTCTCTAACTAACTAACCACTGACCAATGCTGATTGGGCCGACTGTGTCTAATAGACATTAGCACCCAGGCATCATAACCTTTTAGAGTGCAATACCCTGGCATTCCTTGTGCACGCTCTACCTATGCCTAAGCATGTCTATAAACTGCCAAGTTTGTGCACGTTAGACTGAATGTTAGACTGAATGTTAGACTGATGTTAGATGCATTTTTTAGGAGCACGGTGCGTCGAAAT
This sequence comes from Chaetoderma sp. LZ-2023a, assembly GCA_034401795.1. NCBI lineage: Eukaryota > Metazoa > Mollusca > Caudofoveata > Chaetodermatida > Chaetodermatidae > Chaetoderma > Chaetoderma sp. LZ-2023a. The sequence continues at coordinate 142,025,110 of CM067370.1, forward strand.
TTCTTGTAGATGAACGCGAAATTCTGCTCTAAAGTTGCTGCTAAAATCAACAGCTCAGCCGATACATAGCAGCTCGGACAGACAGACATTGATGTAGAAAGATCTGGCAGACCATGTGGACATCGTTACGGTGTACATGATCTGATGAGTGAATACAGCCACGAGAGTAGTTCTTTCGTAAGACTGACGTGGATATGGTAGGAATCGCACCACTATTGTAGACTGTTTGCAAAGCAACAGTGTGCAATGGTGTGTCTGTTTACAGACCGCTCGATTCCACAATATCATCCTACATAGTACAATACCAACGAACTAACGTTTGCTGTTCTGTTTCCTTTTAGCTGTTAAAACATCATGTTAATATTTTTGACGATAGAACATCATCTACACAAATTCGGTTTGTTTTATACATTGGTTTATCTATCATAGCTCACGCTCCTCAAGACAACATTATACTCATGATCATAGTAGTAGAAGAGAGAAACCGTACACAGTAGGACATGATCACACACACACAAACATACGAACAAACATTCAATTCTAGCATACAAAACACACCATCTACAACTCAAAAAGCTAGCTGATCACATTAAATAACGCACATAGTCCTATGCTCGTACACACAGATTAGCACAAATATTTCTCTCTAAAAACTACATGGTCATGCATATTTTTGCTTACACCAGACGAAACGGATTATCGTTCGTCCTGGGGTGATTTCAACAAAATTACAGAGTCACTAGGACTTGAAATCACCAAGAGACCCCATTGACAGCATACAAAAGTTAACCAATTATTGTTGTCAATATACACACAAGTATATTTGTGTGGATGTGAATTTTGCAAGCACATTAGCATCTCCGCAACATTGCTAATAACGTAGTCTTGCTCAATAGTTACTGCAACTATTCATGATATTACACTAGCGTCTGTTGAAATAATATCAAGCCAGTGTGACGATACAAGGGAGACAACTCGTATCACGCACAACACATTACCACGCAGAGTGATTCCCCTTGAACAGTATTTTGTACCTCGCACACACCATATTCTGCTTGAATTTTGGCGCTGTACGTGTGTGTGTGTACGAGAAATATTACCTACACTATGGAAGGCCAATTCATCCACTACATGCGTTGTCAAGGAAAGTACAACATGGCGATTCATCCAGACAACATTTTTGACAAAATTATTTACAGAACAGAATGATATTGTTCATACAATTAATATAGCGAGTTGTGAAGAAAGCTAGAGCAAATTTAACTTGGTGTTGTACGGGACGCAGAAAATTGGAACATTTTTGACACAGATATTCAGCTTAAAAAGTCTGTGAAGTTTGATTGCTAAATCCTAAGTTAACTGTCTAATAACACATACTTGGTTTGATGATAATTTCAATGATTTTCAAATACTAGTCTGACAAAATTATTAGGTCATGGTGTTGTACGGGACAGTGTTGTACGAGACATTTTGTCCCAATAGTCAAATCTCTCGTAGTTACTGAATTACTCTCTTTTTCTTAAATTTTTTTTGCAAAATAATATTAAAAAAACAACAAATCACCAAGCCACGTTTTAAAAGTTTGCATATGGGGAATTTTCTCTTTATTCATATCACCAGTATCAAACTAACAAGCATCCACTATTAATTACAGTCAATCAAAACAGTTTTCAGCAGTTGCTTCAAGATTTAGCAAGAGTTTTAGTGAAACTCAGCATACGCTCACGAACATAATTGTCTGAGGAATGATACATGTAACTTATTAGCCATCATGAATCTTGAGGGTTTTTACGGAAGGTAACACAGGTGTATACATGAATGGATCTTGCTGAAACGTCATTACAACTGATGATGTGTTGTAACATGTTTATCTATCTATCAACTTTTTAACAAAGTGTCTTGAGGCATTTTTAGGTTATCCAGTAGAAAGACTATTTTCAATGAATTTTAATTTTGTCAAGAGCGATAGCTTTAGAGAATATGACCAGATATCGCTGAAACAAAATCATGACACTTTGTCTATAGTTTATAGATACTGGATCCACTGAAAACAAATTGTTGCGGGCGCATGAAAAATTAAACATTGAATTTTCTCTTCTACCGATAAGAATTGGCAATTATCATTTTTTTAAATAATACTTGAAGACAAATAGACAATGCACTCAGCTTTTGTCTGCCATTTGAAATGCCCACCACGCCCTATGCATCACACTAACAGTGACTAGCTTCATATTTTTTCTTCTTTTTTCTTTAACTAGCTTCATACTCAGGAGCTGATTGAACACTTAACTTGTGGAAATTCTTGTCTTTCATATTTTCAAGACACCGGCCTCCCACCACAAGATAGATAACAGAATCAGATGTGTGCTCAGAATTGTCAACATTGCGCACATGCCACTTGAATCGGTCAAAATATATTTCCAGCGTGCACACAATGACTGAACTACGGTTACTACAATACATGTACCTTATAAGCTTCCAACACTGGAGCTATATTAAAACCATCCACACGTATGCATGTGCATATAAGCAGAGAACACAATCTGACTTGCTGCCTAACTGTAGTATTAACTTTAACAGAGGCCTTACCATAGAAATATCAGCACATATACTTGTAATGCACTCAAAAACGATTTGCCTGAAACTCATTGTTGCCAAGCTCACTGTACACTTCATTATGAGTAAGTACTGTGTTTACAAAGACTACCTAATAGGCTTGCACGATTTTTGCTTTAAAACATCGTGATCGATTTTATAAAAAAAAATTGCGATTTTCGATTAAATCGTAGGTCCAAATTCCCAAAGGTATAAACCGGGGTAACGTGACTTGTTTCTAGAAAAAGTTGAAATAAATGATACAAAAATGGGACAAAATTAGAACACATTTTCATGCACCAAATTTTTACCATCCTACGTCTATGCTTAATGTATACCTTATATCCATCATGGCGGGAGTGAAATTATTAATTGGGACTGCCTAAATATTGCGTATAGTTTAATAAACATTATTTATTTCACCAAAATTTGAGATAAAATGTCGCCGAGAAAAAAATATAAATTACATGATGTATCAGCTTCCGCTTATATCTGCCCTTTGTAGGACGAGTTTAGGTCATTGTCGGAGTAACGCGAAGACGTTAATATTAGTACCTGGGGAGATACTGGGCAATCGACATACATAGGACGGGAGCATTGAGTAGGCACGAGTGTAATGGCGTAAACTCGTCCTATAGAGCAGTTTATAGTTGCTTTCAGAATGTATGATTTATATTTAAGAGTAATCAACAGAACGCAGTTGGAATGCTGTGGCTTTATTTTCTTTAATTTGACATGACAACCGAATCAAAAAGGAAAAATTATTACACCGCCTGAAATTGCTAACCCTAGAATTAAAAAGAATTATGTTCACTGATTGCCTACCTCGCTATTTTTAGCTTGTTTATTGTAGCGCTTTGTGTTGTGATTAGTAATTATTCGGCACGGCGGGGTATAAACACAATGAACACAGGCGTGAATCGATTATAATTGTACTCATGTACTGATAAAATGCGACGGAAAGGTACACACTTCAGATTTTTTAAAAACATGACATTTTTGACGATTTTCCGATTTTTCCTCAATTACATTGTAAAAATCGTCATTTAAAAAATAAATAGAACTTCATGATTAAATCGAACAATCGCACAAGCCTACTACCTAATGGTCTACATTGTCAAACATTCCCTATTGGGGCCCAAAATCATGAACCCATTTGAGCCACAAACTAAAGGTTATCTGTCTATAAAGGTCACCTTTGTCTGGTCCTTTCCATGGTCATTACATACAGGTTTCACTATATTTTAAAATGGTAATATTAGTTATAGGTCCCTGTTTATTATTACATTAAAGAATTAAAGTAACTGATTGCTAATTAGCTATTGGAAGTGGAGTGAGTGAGGGGTAACAGTGAGTGATGCAGTGTTGTACGGGACATTGCACAGGATAGTGTTGTACGGGACAAAGTTCAGCCCATTTTTTAAACTTCCTATTGGGACTTTTGCTCAAAATAATGGTTTGGGTATGAAAATATGCTTACGAAGAAAGAGAAAACTTAATTTGATGACAATACAGGCAGTTTCTTGTTAGCTATAAAAATAAATAGAGTTTTTATGTGTTGTACGGGACATAATAAGTCATAACATATTAATTGTTTAGATTCAGAAATGTTGGCAGCAACAGAATTTGTGTTTTTGTTATTCATAATGTTACTTAATATGCTAAATAGTAATACTGATTCATAAAATGGCCCATAACATAGATAACTAGTGAAAGATTTCATTTTTAGTTTGCCTTAACACAAGTTGGATTTTGAGTCTTGTTTCTTAGTATAATTAATTAAATACCAAAATTATACCTTCTTAAGTAACAGAATACTAAAATGTGTTCTAATTAACACAATTTAGACTCTTTGCTACCAGTTAATCACCAAATAAGTTAATTTCAATGATTTCAAAATTCTGGTAGTATAGGGGTACTTTTCATAGAATCGCCCAACAGCTTGCATCAAGGCGTAACATTCGCCAGCTTACCAGTGATGTACACCCAGTGAGTACTACCAACGCTAGTAGTACGAATTTGAATCTGGAGCCTCACAGGAACACTGTATCTGTGCATGGAATAACACCTCAGCCAAAGGCTGAAAAGCAGCATGAGGTGGGAAGCATTTGCGACACCAATGAGCCGTGTATTGGTCCCACGATAAATAATTTTGAGGCACCACCGACTGCCATGGAGCAAACAAATATTCTGGCATATCCACAGCCAGGCATGAGCGTCAATGAATCATTTTCAATAGATCATGAACACTTTATGGGCAGTAGTAATGATGGTTTGGGTCTGAACACCCCTACATACAGCGCCCACGAACAGAGCTCTTCTCTGCCAAGTCTGAGACGATTTGGCCTCTGTAACCATGAGCAAAACACACTACCAGTTAATGCACATGGTAGGCCTTGCAGCCCACCTATGGCTGACTCACAGGAACAGGCAAGAGAAGGCCTAGAAGCCATTATCACTGCCTTAGGGGTTGAGGCAACAATGGCCGCAATAGCGCAGTTGCTAGCTGGATATACAGATGCAGCAGCATCACAAAACCAAGCTAGCACTGATAGATTAAATATTGCAAATGCTAGGTGGATGGATGTTAAAATAAAGCCAGAGCCTGTCAGTAATAATGCCACACTACCGAAGCTTGGAACTAGCCATGCTTTGGAGCCACTTACAGGGTATTACAAGTCAGTGGGAACACCAACTTCGGCTGGTGTCAGACATGGTTGCGCTCCAGCGCATGTGGCAAACACTGGTGTGGATGAAATTAGTGCTCCAATTTGTGGCAGCCGGGCCGGAAAAGCTTCTATATATATATATATATATATATATATATAGAGCGATGGCTTCGCGCGAAGCCATCGCGAACGAAGTGAGCGTATATAGGTAACATGTACGTACATGTAAAATCAACAGAAAATAACACAGGGAACCAGGCAAAATACATATACCATGTGACTGAGAAAGCTTCGTTTCCGGTCGCGAGCCTTTTTTTTAATTCCGGTTTTGGCTTATGATATAGCGTTTGTGGTTTCTTCATGGGCCCCCATTGCATTATGGGATATGGTTCTTCTTTATGCATATATGTTCACCCTAGTTGGTTTAGGGAAACCTACTGCGCATTGCCAATGGGCAAAATGTGCATAGGCCTACTATTGTTATAACGTTAATAACGTACATTTACTTCAGAATGTAAAAAGATTAAACAGTATGAAGCGGGCCACATAAAAGCTACATGTATTCTTATTTATGTATATGCAATTGCAAGCATGAGGTATCGTTCACGGCCTCGTATTATTTTTCACCACGCAGACACCCACCTATGGCCGTGGAAAGTCGTGGTTATCAATGTCGTATGTTTTTAGAGCTGATAGCAGGAAATTTAAGGCCGGGTAAAATGCTATTCACATTTGGAAGGAATGTGTATTCAAGTATTTACCCGCAGACATGCATTAATTCCCCCTTTTGGTTGCTAATGTCTTGATAAACAGGATTTGAAAATTCTAGCAGATGATATTTCTTGATGACGTCATTGTTACTATGTACTTGTTTGTATTTCCCTAAAATGGCGAGGAGCATCGCGATATGTCGCTACAAATTTCATAACGTCATTGGACTGGTTCAACTATAAATGCCGTCCTTAAAAGATGAAACTACGCTGGCGGCTATCACTGACAATAGGCCTAAATATTGTTGTGAACATCGGGGACTGGATTCAACATGCTATCCAAGCATGGTAAAGAATTAGCTTCAATTGTAGGCTACTATATCCTATGGTACCCACATGTTGCGCATGTTTGGATTATCGCCTCCTATCAAATAGTCTGCGCAAAAATTGTAATTATTGAATAAATATAAGAAACTAGCATGGGTTCTTTTTCACCTGTATGCAACTTGACTTTTTAATTGTCGGTCTGCGTAAAATACAGCCCAAAGGAGAAGCTACCGAATCCAATGGCATACCCACTTTTTGCGCACAGGCAAAAAGTATTTGTTTTGCAGCATATGCTACCACATCTTTAACATATGTTTCACATAAACGCATTGTCGCTGAAGATTAACTAATGGTAACATATGTATCATATTTGAAAGATTGGTTTGACAAATGGTGACCTTGACTGCGTAAAAACGTCTGTTATTCTTAAAGGGGAAGAAAATGTCATCTGAAATTATTTAATCATCAAATATAGGTACAAGCCTTAATATGTTATGTTTCTAAGAACAATTTTTGCCATAGATGTGAAAATTTTGAAATAATATGTGTTGTGTCAGAAATCAACAGCACTGCTTTAAACCTATATTGACAAGTAGTTTCACAATTTCAAGTGGAGAAAGTCTTGCATGAGCAAAATGAATAACCATAGATTGACATGTGAATCAATATGTGTGCGTGCCGATTGTGAGGGACTCTCACAAGAGGTTGAAAGCGTATGGGCAAAGTGAGGGGATGCGCAAATACACAATGATACATGGATTTACGTATGTCTTAACGTATTTAAGACATTCCGAGCCTATACAAATAAGTCCAATTTATTAAAAATTAAATAAATGATGTCTGCGTTAGCTTATAGGCAACGCCTATTTTCATATTATATATAGTAGGGGGGGGGGGGGGGAGTGGAATGTGTTAGATGGATGGATGGACGAAAATTCAACAAATGCCTGTGGTTTAAATAAGGTAAGCAGTTTAAGGTTAGGTAGGCGCGCGGAGCACAAAAAATTATTCAGAGATTTAGACAGATTATTATTAATAAACAGATACACGGATGAGGGCAGATGACAGGTCAACACCAAAAAATGATGACGACGACGATGATGACAGATTGCGTTACCAGTTTTCGTTGAACTGGGGGCGAGGTGTTTTGAGTTATCGCATAATCTTACATTTCCATTCTGCTTTGCTGACATAGTCTTATTATTCTCACACAGCAAACATGTTCTTATGCCTTTACAAGCGCAGGAATGTTTATCCATTATTATTTCTTCTTGTCTTCTTCTTGATGTGTAGATACCGTCTCTCAGATAATGTAAATAAGGAGAACCTTTGATTTGATTTGATTTGATTCTCTTGGTAAATATTACAAATTACAAATATGATAACAGGGAGTCCACTGGAGGCTGTGCCTATTAGCTTGTTGACCCCTGACATAGAATAATATACAAATTACACATGATTTGACATAAGTAGACACAAGGCATTATGACAATATAGTATACATAACTACAGACAAATAATATAGGATTTGACATAAAAAAAGAAGAGAAAAAAAGAAGAATAAAGACAAGACATTTGACAAACATGGTTCACTTGTCTTTGATTGTTTTTCATACTGTGGGTAACATATTTCACTCATTGGAATGAGCTAGGGGATGAAGGGGTTGGGGTCGGGGTCGGGGTGGGACTGGAGTTCATCCTGTTTTTATTATTATTATTATTATTATTATTATTATTATTATTATTGTCTATCACCTTCTTTCCCTAGAGGAAAGAGAGTAAATGTGACCATGTGAGTCTGTGTGCGAGTCTATTTCTTAGTGTGTCTGTCATGGCTGGGTTTCTTAGAGCTCTTAGATATGAAAAAGTTCTGGATCTGTGTATATCTTGAGGAGTGCTGATCCAACTTGACTCAGATTTTAACACAGAAGCTGCACACTCGCTGAATATTCAGAAAAGCCACCCGGCCGAGAGTTGTTGGTTGCTTAGCCACCTGGTCAAATCCTCTTCAAAACATCCAGCAAGTGGAGCTATGACCTTTGGGATGTTTTGTCTGTAGGACCCAGACATTCACATAAAATATAATATAATACAACATGATTCTAGCAACAAACTGTTTTGGTTATAACGTAAGTAATCTTCTGCACACATTTGGAATAGAAGACATTGCTGCCTTGTGCAGAAAATTCCGCCACAAATTCCACTAGGTGCAGAATATTCAGCAGTACCTTTTATTTTATGTAGACGATATGTCAAACCGGTGTGTAGAGGCAAGGCAAGAACAGTAATATCAATATTGTTAACAGGTGGTTCTTCATGATGAATTGCTGGTAATTGCTGTGGTGTCCGGGTGCATCAAGGTGCAGTAACTAATGTATGAGCGAGGTCCAATTACTCGATTTAGTACTTATTAATGAATATTTGTTTAATAATATGTTTGTAGGAATTTTGACTAATAATCTGTGTACGTGTGTTCGTGTCTGTGTTATTCCAGAGTGGTGTAGCTGGAATGGATGGTTTTTATTTTGAGATTTCCATTCTATTGTATTCTGTGTGAAAGTCTAGATCTGGTGTTGTATGAGTGTATTTCAGTGTTTAGGTTAAAGAGAGAAGACAGTGAATTTGGTAGATTACCTTTGAAAAAATCTTTTATTATTGTATATAATTGGAGATTACCAATATCTTCTAGTTTTAATAAATTTTCTGTCTTGTAAACGTTTTGGGCCTCTCCTGTTTGTGCAAAATGTTTAATGGCTTGCTTTTGAAGTGATTTTAGTCTGGCCAGTCTGATTTTATATGTATTAGTCCAAATAGTGTTGCAATAAGTAATTTGTGGGAGTATTAACGTGCAATATAGTGTTTTTAGTATGTTAGGTGGTAAGTATGACATAAGTCGTCGTATGATTCCAATGTTTCCTGCCACTTTAGATGTTACAATCTCTATATGTTTCTCCCAGGTTAGATCTTTATCCAGGTATACACCTAAGAATTTAGCAAATTCAGCCTCCTTTATTTCCTGATTATCAATGTACAATTTTGGCAAGTCATTTTTCTTTAGTTTTTTTAGATTTTGTAAAGAGCATGTAATTAGTTTTCCCGACATTCAGTGATAATTTATTTACTTTAAACCAATTTATTACTTTTTCCATTTCTTCATTTACATTTTTATATAGTGTTTCTATGTTCTTGTTGTGGCGAAAAGCATTGGTGTCATCTGCAAACAGTATTAATGAAAGGTGCTGACAAACATTGGGCAAATCATTCATATATATTAAAAACAGGAGAGGTCCAAAGATTGATCCCTGCGGGGCACCACAGACTAGGTTTTCATTACTAGAGCGAGCTCCATTGTATTGTACACACTGTACTCTGTTTGATAAATAACTTGTTATCCAATTTAGGGCAATTCCTCTCACTTCATAATAAGATATCAAGAAATATGCCAAGAATATGTTCTTGTTTTCTGGAGAATTTGTTATTTTTTCCAACATATCTATCAGAGCCAGCATTGTAGAGTGGTTTTGTCTAAAACCATATTGCCATTTATAGAGAATAGAATATTTATTTAAGAGATTTATGAGTCTATGTTGTAGAAAAGTCTTTCTGGAAGTCTAGAAAATAGTGGAAGTACTGAGACGGGCCGGTAATTAGTGAAGTCAGAAGAGTCCTTGGCTTTATATATTGGTGTCACTCATACTACTTTTAGTCGAGATGGGAATATACCCTCCACCAGGGAAAGATTACAAATGTGGTTTAGTGGGATTAATATTTGTGAGAGACAGTTTTTAAAAATGTTCCATTTAAAATTATCAGTGCCTGCACTTCTGTTCAGGTTAATTTGCATTAAGATTTTTGAGATTTCATCTGTGTTAGTAGGATTTAGAAAAACTGAAGATTGATAGCTGCCTGTCAGATAATCTTCTATATTTGTATTAGAGGTATTCCTAATTTTGTCCGATAGGCTGGGTCCAATGTTGATAAAATATTCATTAAATTTATTTGCTATATCTTGGTTGTCGGTTAAAACTTTGTCATTATATATAAATCTTGATGTGTCTGATTTCTTGTTTTGTTTGTTCAGTAGAGACTTTATTAACTTCCACGTTTCTTTGATATTGTCTTTCTGATTGATGAATTTATTATGGTAATGATTGATTTTGGCTCTCCGGATTACTTGGTTTAGTCTGTTGTGATATTTTTTATATTGAGATTCATTGTACTTTGTAGGGTGCTTGATAAATGTTAAGTACTTTGTGTTTTTCTTATGACAAGCAGCTATCAATCCCCTAGTTAGCCATGGTTTAGTCAGGTTTCATTTAAATTGTTTAACTGTTTTTAGTGGAAAGGCGCGATCATATACATCTGTGCACACAGTATGGAATGTGTTGTAGGCATCTTCACATGACTGACAATCAAGAATGCAGTTCCAGTTTATAGTAGACATAGCGTTCTTAAATTTGTCAATATTTTCTATTCCAAAGTCCATACACATTAGATTTTCTTTTATAAATGATTTTTGTTTAACTTCTGGTTTTTTCAGGTAGTAATTACCTCAGTAATGGAGTAGTCCCTATTATTAATCTGTTTTCTTATAGGATCTTTATTCCTTCATTCTTTCTTTATTCTTGGTAACATTTTTTAGGATGTAACTATGTACATTTCCAGCCAATCAACTCAAAATCTGGCCAACTTGCAGTACCCCTTGTGACTTGGCGTACCATGTAAAATACTTTTCTTTTTGACCGGCCAATGGGTTTTTTAGCTACCCAATTTTCCATGAGCAAAAAAGCCCCATAAAAAATGTATAGGGATTTTCACTATTGATCATTAAACTGGTACTATACCTAGAGCATTGATCGGATCACTACCAGACTTGGTTATGATATGTTACCATGGGGAATTAAAAATAAATAAAAATGGCAGCCGGTTGGCATATTTTTGTAAAAGATGCTGGTCTGTTCACAAGCACGAATACTTTCCATTCACCGAACAATTGTTAGATCACGTGGTATGTTCACTGTCTTGAATGGCGAACGTTTTATGGTGAGGCGAACAACTTTATAGGTGACTCGGGATGACAGATGGTGAAAACAAATTTTTCTCCCAAACACATTTTGGTAAAAACTACCAGTTTTTGTTTTTGTCAGAAATCAACTCGGGATGACAAATGAATAATAAAATGTTTTTTTCAAAATGGCCGCCAGGTTGGTCATTTATTGGTAAAAAATACAAGTTTTTGTTCTTGGCAGAAATGAACTCGGAATGACAAATTGTGGGAAAAATTTCTTTTGTTTGTACATTTTTTGGCTGCCAACATTTTTCTGCTTTGATCGTTTTGAAACTTGGTGAACTTCTAGGTTCTCGGTACTATATAGACTTGATTATATCAAATGTGAAGTTGATCCATCCAATAGTCTTCGAGAAATCAGGTTTTCCATGCCAAGGTGTCCCATAGTATACCTACAGGAATTTCAAGTAATGATATTTGAACTGTGAGTACGCCTAGAACAGTTGGCATCTGTTGGCTTAGTTGGCAGTTGGCGCCTTTTAGTCATCAGCGCATGCTGGAATCTGTTGGCGAGGTTCTCTGCAATCAGTGCGGTATTAGACGTTATTGGTGCTTCATAGTCATTAACACCAAATTAATAATACAAGTAATAACAGTCCAATTTACAGCTATGTAGAAGCACACGAAACTAGGTCCTGAATGATGATGCCTCCATTGGTGAGGCGAGGATATAGTTTTATGGCACAAGACAATCCACAACATTTAGCTCATTAGCGGCATTGAAGGCAATGTTCATGGCAGGAATGAAAGGTTTAAACATTGGTGCACTAGATACGTTCTACTTCTAGTTTCCACTGGTCGTTGTGGTACGACAGGTTTGGCGAGGCATCGGTACAGGCCAATCGTTTCAGATAATTTGGCGACGCGACTCTTGTTCCCAATAGTTGGTAGATGTGAAACCTGACTTTAGATTTGGTTTATTAGCCCCTGTTGGTGTGGGCCTTATAAAAAATTGAGTCAGCGTCGTGGTTCTTGGCGAGGCTCCGAAACGGGAACAGGAACTGAAATAAGCTGCGTTGGTGTAGATTGCCAGAACGGCGAGCTCTATGCAGTAGACACGGATAAGTCCAGACAACTCCCGTCCGACTGAAGAATACGGCCAGAGCGAGTCCTTTTATGCTGTATGGTGACCAATCAAGTCACCATAGCAGAGCTCAACCAATCATCGCGCACCCCATAGGAAGATAGCATATGACGAACACGTGCCTATGACGTCACACTATCAACACATGCGCGATGGCAATCTAACCAACTTAGAAAGAAAGATTAAGGCCAATTCCTATTTATCTGATATCTCTGCCAATCCTGAACCGATTTCAATTCTGTAAAGAGATTCGTTTTGCCCAACAAATCCTGGTGTCGCTCCACACCAAGATGAAGAGAAAGGGCCCAGTATTAAGGATCCTCACTATAAGGCAACTATATACATAAGAATGCCATCCCACACACTGTCAGTGCAGCGAGGTTAGGCTATCTCTTAGTGGTGCGCATGCACGATAGGCACTTTTTACGGACTTTATCATTCTACGCTATCTGTATGGTGGCTACACGCACTGGCCTATAGAACCAATGGGGACGTGCTTGGAGCATCTCAGACCGGGCCGTTTCGTACCGGGCTAACCTGTGTCGGTTAGTACCCGACTGAGCGATCCGCCCTACACCACTCTAATTCTGGGCAATCTATAATTGAACCCCTTGAACCCACCACTTGCATACACGGTGCTTAGTCCTATTATTCTCGCCTCGCAAGGGGAAGAGGGTTGTTGTTGTTGTGTTCGGATATTCATCCTCTTCATAGGAGCACCATCTAGGCCGACATCCCAGCCACTCAGTGTGCTATTTTACAGGTTCATATATGGAGCCACTGGCCGCCTGAGCTGTTGACTGAGACATAGATACAGCACAGTACTTTAACTTATTATTAATTTAATAAGGGTAATAGAGGCCTAATCGGCTCTGTCTGTCTGTGAGTCCGGCACTAGATCTGAAAACTGCTGATCGGATTTGGCTCAAATTTTAACACAACGAAAGAACGTACCATGTATAGGCCCTATACTAGTAGATTTTCCAGACCTTGGCCGTTATCCGGATAAAAACCCCGGAATCCCAGATCGGAACAAATTCCGGATTTATGACGGTATATCGGGTTTGGCTCAAATTTTTACATAAAACGGGGGCGTGACCGTACACTAAAATTCCATAACTTTGATTGTGGTTCCGAAAATCTGAAAAATCGGAAAACATTTACACTGTGACAAAAATGGGCGGGCAAGTGTCTGCAATCACTGATTGCTAGTGTGTTAGTTATATGTACAGCGCACACACGGATGCATGAACTTGGGATGACAAAGGTTTAGTTATTTATATAATCATGTCACCATTACACTCAAGCTTGCATTGTGTACACATATAACACCGCACAATTTAACCTAGTCTGAGTTTTCTGACTCTGCCCTGTGCCGATTTAACCCCAATCTGAGTTGTCCTGTTAACATACTGATATCAGTGATTTAATGGTACGCGTGATAATACGTGTCTTGTAACTCACGGCTGGGAGAGGGGATTTGTCCTGTCCTTTGAGTTTGTCATAGATTTGACATATGTCATGGTGTAAACATTCTTTAAATCCGCCTAATCAAAATCCTTCTGTACAGATTGGCAAAGGAAACCCTTATGTTTAATGTGAAAGCCACGTTGCTGTAAGGCGCTTCTGTCTAACACGTGCTTTTATCCGGACAATCATATGTAATGCCGATACCGCAGATTACTGGACCTGTACTTGACCACTGGTGGCCCAGTAACCTGCATTATCAATTTTGTCATGGTCAGTTCAGCATCTATCGGAATGGCAGTGAGTGAGTCCTGCCAGTAAAAATTTAGACAATCTTGGTGACATAACCGGCGCTCAATACAAATGTAAGTATGCCTATCTGGAAAGACTCAGCAGCACCTACTAGTCTATACAAGACAACACATTAATTCATAAGCATTATAATACATAGGCTCCAAACAGAATACAGATGACCATCACACAGTCAATTATCTATAACTAAACTATGAGCACGAAATGCATTTGAAATGTAATTTCATTATATATACAATGCCTACATGCAAATTATTTACATCAAATTTATTTGACTCGGATGTTACCAGAAGATGTTACTGTTGATGTCACAATATGGTAACTATTCGAGAGGAATGATATAAATGGACCTTTCCAGAGTAATGGCGTCATATGACGTCATAATCAGCTAAGCGGTGTGTAGGATGACGCCATAATCATTACGTCATAAATGATTCTGTATGGCCCGTCTTTAACTCTTAATATTCTGACACGTTGTATGAATTGTATGTCTCTACTATTTAATAAACATGCTGTCGAATATTGTGAAACTAATTTCACTGGGCGCAGTTGCTACCACAGGCAGCAACAGCACCCAGTCAAATTAGTTTAAAAAAACTCAACAGATTACATGTATAGTTTTCTGGAAATTGATAGTCAGGGAGTTCAGAGATCGATCGATCCCAACACGAGCGAGGTGTGGGTGGAGCTTAGCTAGAGATGGGCGGGCATAGGTTAAAATGCAAAGGTACATTGTCCTTTGCTGTGATGATAAAACTAGCTTTATGATCATATATCATGGTGTTAATAATGTGATATATTAGTTGCCATACCACATGTATTAAAATATTTTGCACATGACTCCATTTTGATTGAAGTGGGTTGGTAAACCAAAAGTAACACATGTTGTGATAGAAGCTTCATTTTAAGACTAGTTGTCTTGGTCGACTGTGATGTAAAAGTGGCAAATTAATTATTCATAATTTTGAGTGACACCCTGGCGAGGGAGGGTGGGAAAGAGATTAGAGTGGTAGAGGGGGGGGGGGGTGGGGTGTGGGGGTGGGGTTGTGATTTGGAGAGATGTTTTATGTTATACTAATTACAATAACATTATTGTTCAAAAACACAAATTTAGTAAAGGCAATCATCTTGGCAATAGTAAATATGATGTTGATATTCGCAACAATAACAAGAGCATGATACAAACAATGATAATAAAAAATAAATAAATGAAAAATAAATTACTAGTTCACTCGCATTCGCATCAATTCTTCAGATATGGATGGTGTCTTGGAAATATGCTTACGAAAAGTATATCGCTCCATAAGACAGACATGTGTCAAAATCTGGCAGTCTGCCTCATAAAACGATGTACCCTAGTCGCTATGTTCTCGTTCACCTAGGCCGAAAGATTGTCGCTTCCATTTAAGTCCACCAGAATTTGTATTTCATCAGCCCATTTTGGACATATCAGGAAGAAATGATGAGAAGGCTCAGGTACTAGGCAATGAATGCAATCGGGTTGGTCTATGAGATGATATCTGTGTAAATCAGCATTTATTTGGCTTCATTTGTTTCTTAACTTACACAGTCTGATGTTATCTTTTCTTTTACCAAACGAAAAGTAGACCGGAATTTTCTGTGGAGATGTTGATATGAGCTGATAAGCTTTTTCTTAAAGATAGCCAGAGTTTGAGATGATTTAACATCAAACACAATAACAAAACCTGTGTAACATAGCTGTATCCATGTGTAGTTTGTAAGATATACAATGATTGTTTGTAGTGTTGTGATGTTAGTGTATGATTAGCAATTTAGCACACAGCAACTAGTATTTCAAAGTGATATGTATATTTCATGGACGGTGATTCTTCCAGCTATCCGTTTCATACGCCCGTTTGAAGGACGGATCGTATTATGAGACGACGTGTCGTTTTTCTGTCTGTCCATCTGTCCATCTGGTAGCAAATCCGTGTCCAGGCCATATTTCAAACGGTTTTGAATCTACATTTAAAATTTTATCGCCAGTGGACAGATTACAGGGAGACGAAGTGTCATGCTTTTGTATCCTCGAGATACGTTGATATTTGCAAGAGCTATCCCACTGATGTGCCTAAAATGCGTAGAATATTTCGTATCCGAGCCATATCTCACAAGGTTTAGAATCTACATTGGAAATTCTTTCTCCGGTGGACATATTCCTGGGAGACTGAGTGCCAACATTTCGTTTTGTCGAGCTCCGTCAACATTTGCTAGAGTGAGATGTTATCTGGCACCCCCACCACCACCCCCACCCCAATACCTAAAATGTGTCAAAGATTTCGTGTCCGTACCATATCACAAAACAGTTTTTAGCCTACATTAGAATTTTTTTCAATGCACGTATTAGTTAGAGAGGAAGTGCCATGATTTTGTTTCAGTAAGATCCGTCCATATTTGCGAGCGTTATCACCCCTTAAAATGCTAAAAATTCGTCAACAATTTCTTGTCCGTGCCAGATCGCAAACGATTTTGAACCTAAATTTGAAATTATTCTTTCAGTGGACATATTATGTGGATATGCATGATGTCAAATCAATAGGTTAACCTTTCACCTGCTCGACTTCTTCATGAAAGTGCATGTTTATCCTAACCACATTATTTCTTTTCGGAAAAATATCCATGTTATAAGTCAGACAATTTTTGAGAACATGCTAAATAAGTGTTGTCATCCAAATACTACCAGCTTAAGCAATTTGTCTTGTTGTTGTTGTTGTTGTTGTTGTTGTTGTTGTTGTTGTTGTTGTTGTTGTTGGTTTTGTTCTATTGGCCGCTTGTACACGACTAGCAGGCATTAGCTTACGAAAAAATTTAATAACTTGATTACAAGAAACACATATTATCATAGGCGAAATAGTGTTTGGTCGAGATTGTCAGGATTGGCAAAAAACTTTGTCGGAAAATGTACCGAAAAAGTAATGCCCGTGTTCGTGCCTCCAACAAAATATAGTGTAAATCAACACTTTCCTGAATATTTTGGGATAAGTAAAGAATCTGTTATCTCCGCATGTCGGCAATAACTCTTCTGGCCAATTCTTCATGCTACCTTTATCATGAAATTCTAACGTAACAGACATTACATTTAATTATCTAGTATGCTTTTTTCTTATTAATATTATTGTTATTATGTTTATCATAATAGGACCTACTATTATCATTTTGATACAAAGTATTTTTGGGGTGGGGGGGGGGGCTGTCGTACCTCTGGTAAATCCCCTTTGAATCCGACACTGTTATACGGTACACTAAATGTAACTGTGACTATTATTTAGCCTAGCAATGCGTATTTACGTATTGGAAAGTGTATAGTTCTCCAGCTTATTTAAAGTATTACTCATTATCAGATAAGGAAGAGGAAAACGCAACGTCCTTCCCAGATATCTTATTGGTTCGGTCTTCAGTGCGGTGACTGACGTGCCCTGAGTGAAGGATTTTTCAACGTTTTTTACTGGAGCCAGGTTAGGCTTTTTATTTATGAACACTAATTACCTGTCATTATCATTCAGTACTATTTGCCAATTCTATCATCACCATCATCCACGCGTCGTCTTTGTCATAATCAGATGGTCAGGATTATCATTTTAAGCAGCACCACCAGAAATTAAAAGTTTCTATGACTGGCTGAAGACTTGCGTGTATTGCACCACTATACATGTATTATATTTACTTTTAGACTATCTAAGGATCTTTCTTCATTATTCTGCCCGTGTCCCATTATGGCGGATGTAGTGTATGATGCAGTCGTAGTGGGTGCTGGCATCGAAGGTTCATCCACGGCATACCATCTCGCCAAAGCAGGAAAGAGAACCATTCTACTGGAACAAGTACTGAATGACGACATAATCAATTGACCTTTCCAGTCTTAGCTATGCCCTCGCCCATCTCCAGCTAAGCTCCAACCACACACCGCTCGTGTTGGGATCTATCGATCCCTGAACTCCCTGACTATCAATTTCCGGAAAACTATACAGGTAAGCTGTTGAATATTTTAAAACTAATTTGACTGGGTGCTGTTGCTGCTTATGCAAATTAGTTTCAAAATATTCAACAGCGTGTTTAATAAATAGTAGACATACAATTCGTACAACAACGCTTAGTCCGTCACCAATTATGCGTTCATGACGAACTTATCTACGTCATTCATGACGTCATGTATTATGATGTCTTCCTACACGTCACGTCATATGATGGCTCGATAAACTGGAAAGGTCTATTAATCAATTAATCTTTTACACCTACAAGTAAGTGCCATAGGTTATCAGCATTGATTCATTCATTCTACCCGTGGGTATTCACACGCTTGCGGCGGTAACCCATATTTCACCTTGCAAGTAGAGGTATACGTTGATACATTTACTACTGACAGCAGTCTTAGACAGAGGTGTCAAATCTTTTTGGAAATTATTTAGCACGAGAGTCGCCTACTATCAGAAGCTCTGATATAATCTCAGTAATCTGTCATGCAGCCACATGAGATACGACACATTATTTACAGTATACATGATTACTGTATTCTGCGGCTGTAGTAATTGAAACATCCTACAGCTGCAATCAGCCCTTATTCGCTTTTCTCGTGTGTTGTCCTCAGCCAAAATATTTAGCTTCCTCAGGTCCATTCTTGATTTGACTGTACCGAGTCCTGCTTTCTTTAGGTCACCTGCTTGCAGGCTTAACAGATTTATGCAATGACGTCCTCTCCTAGCTTTGTATTTGCTGGCTCCCAGTAGGGAGAATTCCAAGGCTCTCTGTGCTGGTGTGTTCTTTCGCATCCTTAGCACATGGCTAAACATGGACCATCTTTATTAGGTGATTTTTACGGACAGCTGCGATGTATTACACATCTTGCATGGTGCATCATTGGAAATTATGCTGTCTGGCCATCGGTGTCCAGTAATGGTGCGTAGATGTTTGCGGTGGCAGGCATCAAGTTTGTGTAGAGCTTCCTTTGGAGCTGCCCAGCTGTTGCAGTTATACAGCATCAGGGATACGCAGATTGCATTATATAAACGTAGTCTTTTTGTCAAAGGCAGCATTTGATCTTACAGAACGACTGGAAAGCTATGTTCCCCATGATGCAGCGTGCAGCAATGTCAGCAGTACTGCAAAGCAGTGAGCCCATGAGTTTACATTTCCTCCATGGTTCGCTGCCACGAACTGGATCGTCATTTTCTTTAGTTTCATACTTTCTAGATAGGTATATGTGGGCGAACTCTGTTTTGGATTCATTCATAAAGAGATTCAATTTTTGCAGCTATTGGGAAAAGTTCGTCAAGGGGTTTCTTCTCCTCGTCTATGAGGTTAACATTGTCGGCATATTCCATCTCTAGCGGCATGCCCAGTATGGACACTGGGGGTGTTTAGTCTTATGGAATCGTCTCGCATGGATTTCAATGCAGCAGCCAGGTAACAGGTGAAAAACACAGGGGATAGAACATCTGCCGGTGGGGAGCCGATTGGTGTCTCAAATTCTGCAGACTTCCTTGACTTGACACGTACTCTCAGCTTGGTAGTAGTCTCACTAATCGTAGCTCATCTTCATTGCAACTAGGATCTTTGAGCTTTTAACTATGTCGAAGGCTCGTGCCATGTCAATGCCAGACATGGGACAATTACATTGCCAAAGTAATTAATTACAATTACAATTACTTTTGCAAAACGTTCACTTAAATTACAATTACAATTATTCCATTTTGTGAATGTAATTAATTAAAATTACAATTACTTTGCAAAGTAATTAATTACAAGTACAACTACTTCTTACCAATATATGTATGTATGAATTAATATGTGTGTATTATTTGGTTTCTAAGCAGTAGCAAGTGTGTGAGTGTGCCTGTGTGGCCTGAATAAATAAACAAACAATTTTATTTTTCATCATATATGTAGTTTAGCGCACTAGTATAACAAAAGACGAATCATATAGTTATTATATTAACGCTTTAACACTCAAGTCAGCAAATCCATTTGCTGACCAAGAGAGAACTATTTTTGAAAATTTACAAAGTCTGGAATGACTAACTCGATAACAGCCAGTCACTCAAGGGGTGTATTAAAAAAAATAATCCTCTATTCGTCTGCAAATGGATTGGTCCTATGAGAAAATGAGCTGTCTCAGGTCTGCATATACTCTTTCATTAATCCATAACATTTACCACCCTGATGTAGAAATTTTAAATTTCAAATTAAGTTGAAATATGAACTGTTTCATAGACAGCAACACCTGTCACCAGATTTGTTGAAAAATATACCAGTTTCTTTGCTATCGACACAGTAAAATATAGAATATTGACACCAGCGAAGGGTTATATGGCCTTGCCTGAGAAAAATGACTTGGGCTGTGGTCTTGAGAGCAAATTTATAGAGTAAGAAAAGACTATTTTCTTAAATTTACAACTAGAATGACTGGTTCGCTAACCAAGCCAGGCATTCCAGTGTTGAATTAAAAAAATAGTCTTCTCTTGGCTTGCATATATATGTGCAATCATTGAGCAGATTTGTAATTTCTTGACAAATGTTGAGCTTTAAAGAATTAATGTACTGCACTCCATAGAACAGTCCATGAGGTATTAACTCTTATCAGGGAGAACATTCTTTAGGATGTCTGAAATCTTGAGTTTAATATTTTGAAAATAACTTGACTGGAAGCTGTTGCCACCCACATATATGCAACCAACGGCATCTAGTTACATTATTTTCAAAATATTCAACTTAATAATTCTTACATTGTAGGTTAGTATTGCTAACAATATGTTCAACTTAGTTCTTTAAAATAATTTGACTGCAGGAATATGATGCATTAAAGAGCTACAATTTCTAACTTATTTTCAAAATATCAGAAATGTCAGAGTACTTTCCTGAAATTTAGAGTTAAAAGGGTTATGAGGTCAGCATACTAGACTCAATAGAAAAACACAGGACATGGCTTTTTTATATATACATTTAAGCATGTTTATAAATGACACCATGGGGACCATAGACAAACAGTCCAGCCCACTATAGACAGGTGTCATAATTGTCATTTAGGAATTAAACCTTTTAATGAGATTTCTGAAAAAGTTGGCTGACTATTTTGATAGCAATTTAACTGAAAGCTATTGCTGTCTGCCTTACCTTTGATTTCCAGCAAAATTATGTTCAAATTTCAATAGCATTCTTGACAGTTATTTCCGTATTTGCATGTATTTGCATGCAAAATGAGATTCATAATAAAATAAAAGTTTTCTTAACCGTTTGAACTTGAAAGAGCAAATTTGAAAAAGCACATGCATTTTAACAAATAACCTGTTTAATATATTGAAACTAATTTGACTGGAAGCAGATTCTGCATAAGACAACAACAGAGTAAGGCAGCAAATACCTGCAGTCAATTTAATGTTAATACGTGTATGTTAATACATGTATGCATTTGTGCTCAAAGAACATATACAAAAAAAATCACATATACATTTTTAACAAATATTTCTGTCTAATGTTTTGAAACTAATTTTACTGGCGCAGAAAGGCAACAACAGCTTCCACTCAAATTAATGTTACTTCTAGCCACTTGAACCTGACAGAGAAAATATGAAAATATCCTGTTTAATGAAACTAATTTTACTGGAAGCAGTAAGGCAGCCACAACTTCCTGTCAAATTAATGTAAATTTTTTTAAAAACCTAATAGTATGATAATATGATTTGTTATACTTGTGTACCTTCCTAATGCATTGTGGGTGCTGTGAAGAATTAAGAAGAGATTAATTTAGTATCAGCATGAAAGATACATGCAATTTTTGTATGTAATTGATAAATTAATCGAAATTACTAATTACAAATTACAAAATTTTCAAATGTAAATAATTACAATTCAATTACAATTCCTTTTTAGCTACTAAATTACAATTATAATCAATTACTTGAAAAATGTAATTAAATTACAGCCAATTACAATTACAAATTGCAATTACCCCATGTCTGGTCAATGTCCATATTGTGGAAACCTCAGTGATTGGACATGACTACCAACACACGCATGCGTTGAGCCCTCGCAATGTTTGGGCAGCTGCGTTCACGTTTAACACCATTTTGACATGATCCGGCGAAGTCGTCGATCTTGTTTCGGATGCGGCATAGAGTAACATTGGATAGGATTATCCGTATGCTGTTAAGGAGCAAAATAGGCCGTAGATTGGCTGGGGGCCAGGTGGCTTCTTGGGTGTGGGTAGCGTTGGTGGTGCATAAAAGCTGAATTGATTAGGCTCGTGATCGGTTTTGAGATAATGTCACTAGATGTATGAAATTCCACCTTGAATGTGCTAATTATTTACAGTACAGTTAAAAAATAAGTTAACATGCTTCCAAGACCAAAAACAGAAAAATGTTAGTTAATGGTCTTATACAACAATGCCTTAGGCCTTAGGTAATAATGTCTTCCAATCAATTTATGTTCAAAATATCCAACAGCATAATTTATTTTGTTTTGGGAAGTTGTGTATGAGTAGTACTGTATGCTGTATGGCATGCCATCTTGAATCCATATATCCCTTTATGCGCTTTAGACCAGAAACTTTAAATTCGTTCTGATGTGAGGAGTAGTCTGCTGAATATTGTGAAACTAATTTGACTGAAAATTGTTGCTGCCTCCATATTAGTTTCGAAATATTAAACATCTTACCTGTATGGGTTTCTGGTTTCTTGTAAATGAGACACTGGACTTTCAAGTATTAATAAGGCCCATGTTAGCATCCAGCCAATGTAGATACAAAATATTCGACAGGTGACTACGCAACTGGTTAGATGCACAATCAATCACCCTCACTATTCAACCTGACTATTTTAATACGAATAGATTCGTTGAGTGGTGGGAGATGGGGTGGGGGCGGTGGGCGGAGTGATCGTGCGTGTGTGCGTGCGTGCGCGCGTGTGCGTGTGCGTGTGCGTGTGCGTGTGCGTGCGTGCGTGCGTGCGTGCGTGCGTGCGTGCGTGTGTGTGTGTGCGTGCGTGTGCGCGTGTTGTGCGTGCGTGCGTATTGTTACGATATGTTTGTGATTACTTTTCGACGGTCTAATTGTCCTGGTGTTATTCAGTTCCCTATTCCACATGGTCGTGGCAGCTCGCACGGACACTCACGGATCATACGTTATGCGTACGACAAGGACTTTTATGTTCCACAAATGTTGGATGCCTACCAACAATGGTTTGATCTTGAGAAAGAAGCTGGCACACAACTCTATATGTAAGACGCTCAACGCCACTGTCCTGTCGTTTACGCACGCACGCACGCACGCACGCACGCACGCACGCACGCACGCACGCACGCACGCACGCACGCACGCACGCACATACACGCGCGCATGCACGCACGCTGTGCACGCATGCAATTCTTAAACTCCAGAATTGGTGGTGGTGATTCTAAAAATGTTTTCGATATATTTTAATAGAATACGTCATTATCGAATGGATGAATCCAGTTTTAGCTAAGTTCCGCGCATGCGTTGGGCGTGTTATTATCAATTTATATATTTTGAACCCTGACTTCACAGAATCCTATTTCAAGGTAACTATACAAATGAGTTGCTGAATATTTTGAAACTAATTTAACTGGGCGCTGTTGCTTCCTATGGCAGCAACAGCGCCTAGCCAAATTAGTTTATTACATAGTAAAGAATACAATACGTACAACTGACGGACTATTAAAAGTGCATGGCTGACTACGTCATTCATTACGCATTTTGATTGTGACATCAGCCTGTATGTGACGTAATTGATTATGCCGTCATATAGTTGATCGACAGATTGTATTCATCTATTATCTAAGGACAGGCATACACAAAGAGAGTGTTGGAAGATTTGGTTCTGGCCCCGAGATGCCTGATACATTTCGGAAACTAGTCATCATACACCAGCCAACGTCGCTTTAATTTCCAAAATTTTGTCGCCGTCGATAATAGTTACAGAGATTTGTTCCATGGATATCAGATGATCGCCTGACAGACATGTATGATTTGAAATGCATACCAATTTTGAAAGACGTTTTCCAATTACTACACGCAACGGAATTCCAACGTTTTTGAGTAATTCTATCAAAGTCGCATAGAGTTGTCATATGGAAGCCACTTTTCAAGATGGCCAACTGGCTGGTATGTAGATTCCTTATCTTGACCTATCTAAGATTGTGACCCTAACCACACCACATCCACTTGATTTCCAAGTTTTGCATAAATCGGTCAAAAAGACAGATCGAGCAGATTGTACAGAAAATAACTGAACTGTCTATTTTAATAGGCTATTTGTTGTAATGTGAAAATTGACAGTACGGTTGACCTATATTCTCCATAAACTATGTTAAACTAACATACCTTGTATAAGATGTATGCCTATAGGCCATATATTATCATCCACCAATCATTGTGCACGTGCACAATGAAATAATGAGAGTACACGATTATTAGTCGTATTTCATTCCATAGCAGAGTCATATCTCTCTGTACTACCGTAATGGCAACATTCTTATCCAGTTTTGTATTAATCCATTGACTAAAAGCGTGCCACATGTGTATATTATTCAAAATAGTTTTAAACTTTACAGTTTTAATTAGGCCATAGTTCTGGTGTTCGAAGACATGACGTCATATTCATAGGTTAAATAGATATTGGTTTATACACAACCTAATGACGAAACGTGCCACAAACGTGTTTTCCTCATTGGTTTCATAATTTGAAAGTCCGTTAAGGGTCATATGCTCTAATTCTGTTTTTTCAAGGCGTGGCCACTTCATATTCCTAGTCCCAATAATTATTGCCTAAAGAATTATATCTGTGCAATTAATCTTAATCCATGGTGAAATGTGCTACATTTGTTAACGGACAGACTAACAAACAGGTACAGACCGGCGATAGACTGCAGATGTATCACTATTGTATATGCTCACCTTATGCCCTTGTCACAGTTATAGCGTGACACACTTGGTTATCATATATGGTTAACTGTGAGTTGATTAAATACTTTTTGAGTTTGCATGCCTAGTCAGTTCATCTGACAGATAGACGGACAGACAAACCGCCTGACAGATCGACGTACATGTTTGTAACTTAGTTACAGGTAAAAAAGTGCAGCACATTGATTGAGAAACAAGAAATGCTTTGAAAACAATATTCCAAATTTAGAACATTGATTGAAGGAATTTTAATTGACAGATGTGATTTCATAAATTATTTATATTATTATGCATTTATTTGTTGCTGTTTCACCATTGGAAGAATATTACAATAGTAACAGTGGCGAACGACTTAGAATAATTTTGTGAACAAATTCCTCTTGCTGCCACGCGCCTTCAGCAAGTCGCCTTCATCAAGCCCGTTTCACAATGAATAACAGCAGAAGTCGTAAATACTTGTTGTTGGAAACGATATTTTGTTCTCTACGATTTAAAGCCCCATGATACAACGCACGTTTCGTTTGGGAGACTCGCCGATCGACTTCTGGCTCCTTGTGGCATTCCGGTTCAGGAACAAACGCGGGAAACAACCTAATACGCGGTTTCATACTTTTATAAGAATTAACCGTGAAGTTGGTACGTAATGTTTGAAACGATTATACCATATCATTTGGATGAAACAGTCAATATCACATTCCAATCTTTTCAGAAAAACATCTATTGTAGTTTTCGGAGAAAAGGGTACGAGTGCGGTTGCTGATCTGGTAAACGCCTTGAGCAAGCACGGGGTGGCTCATCAACTACTTACTGCCGCGCAATTGGCTGAACGGTTCCCACAGTTCTCCGCATACACGGATGATACATATGATATAATGATAGACGAGATGGGCGGCGTCCTCCTCGCTGATAAATGCCTGGCATCATATTTAGTAAGTATCGACAGCAGGATAAAATGGTCAACTTCCAAATAGGATGTGCGCTAACCTGGAAATGAAGTGTATTCATGTTGTGGTGCTTCCGTCTTGTTGTTGATGATGCTCCGTTTTCTCCTTAAAAACAGGGACACAGCTGCTACCGCGCCGCCGCCACCCCCTACGCCACCCACACCACAACTACGACAACCACATCGTAGTACTAGCACTACTGCTACTACTACTACTGCTGCTGCTGCTGCTGCTGCTGCTGCTACTACTACTACTACTACTACTACTGCTGCTGCTGCTGCTGCTGCTGCTGCTGCTGCTGCTGCTGCTGCTGCTGCTGCTGCTGCTGCTACTGCTGCTGTTGCTGCTACTACTGCTACTACTACTACTACTGCTGCTGCTGCTGCTGCTGCTGCTGCTGCTGCTGCTGCTGCTGCTACTGCTGCTGCTACTGCTACTGCTACTGCTACTGCTGCTTTTGCTTGCTGCTGCTACTGCTGCTACTGCTGCTACTGCTGCTACTTCTACTGCTGCTGCCGCTACTGCTACTACTACTACTACTACTACTACTACTACTACTACTACTACTACTACTACTACTACTACTACTACTACTACTAGCATCACTACCATTAATGGGGGAATCCAATTTAGCTATGCCCAGCCCATCTCTTGCTAAACTCCACCCACACTTCGGCCGTAATGGGATCGATCGATCCCTGCACTCTCTGAATCTCAGTTTCTAGAAAACTATACATGTAACTCGCGGCTGTTGAATATTTTGAAACTAATTTGACTGGGTGCTTTTGTTGTTTATGGCATCAATAGCGCCCAGTCAAATTAGTTTCAAAATCAACAGCATGTTTATTAAATAGTAAAGACATACAATTCGTACATCAACGGTCAGTCCGTCATCAATTAAGCGTTCGTGACGTACTTGTCTAAGTCATTCATGGCGTAAATGATTATGACGTCATCATACACGTCACGTAGTTGATTGTGACGTTGTATGATTGACTGAGAAACTGGAATCCTCCATTCACTGCAACTGATTTTGATTTCTATATTTTCTCTATAGAAATTGTTCCAGCAACAAGGCGGCGTAATTAAAGCCAGCGAAAAGGTGACATCTATACAACCCGGCAACCATGTCACCATAGTAACTGACAAAGCTGTATATAAAACCAAAAACGTTGTTTTGGCGGCCGGACCTTGGTGCCAAAAGCTGACGTCCACACTCGGACTGAACCTACCTCTCAGAGTATGTAGCACATGAAAACAGAGAATTCACATACATCCAACTTGTTGAACGTGATGACAAAGGTCAAAATACGTCCAGAATAATAAAATAAATCGCAATCAAATTATCTAAAAACGGGCATACGCAAAGAAAGTGTTAGAAGCTTAGTCTTTGGACATGCGATACTAGATGCATTTTGGAAACTAGTCATCATACACCAATAGGGTGAAATTTTACATAATATAACGTCAAAGACCACTTACAAACATATTAAAAATTGATAAGCTTTGACACTAGTTGGAAATGCAATGTATCCGTTTACTTTCATTAAGCACAGCATTGCTCGTCACCTCTGCAATATTTACACTCGCACATAAGCACAAGATGGTATTGCATTCAGGGTCAGCGTGCGCGTACATTGGTGGGTGCGTACGTGCGTCAGCCTGCGGGTGTGCGTGTCTGCCCACGTGCGCGCGTGTGCGTGGTGAACCGTTCTGCATCTAATCAAAAGGATTTGACGCAACACAGGATGTTATTGTGGAAGAGGATTTCCAGCTTTTGACGGTGATCAAGGGGCCCGTTCACTAGCGCGAACAATGTTCGCCGTTACGTAACAGCTTTCAATAATGTGTCGTCTAGATGACTAAACTTAAATATATGGTGAGTATAGGAGTCAGTATACGACACGTTATTGCACGCTGTTACTATACGTAACGGCAAACAATGTTCGCCCTATTGAACGGGGCCCCATGCAGATGAAAACAAATCATGGAGCCAAATATGATTAGATTCGGGATACCAAGGTCTGGCCATCTCTGATTGCTCGTTTTGTGGCATACGTAAAAAAAATTGTCATTAATTAGGGGGGTTTATCATCGTCCGATCCTCGCCCTCCCACTACGTTCCCGTATCGAGTACCGTGCTTGCACGCCTTTGATGTTTGTGCTAAGTTCACGAAGCTTCATACATATTAATGAGCTGGGGTCAGTCAACTTGCGCCAATGAGATTGCTCGATAAGAAATCAGGAAGTAGACACATTTACACATGTGCGTAAACCAAACTAGCGGTTTTTGTTACCGAAAACCAATCTACACATTTTCTGCTCCTCAGAATTGTCAGATAACTTGTTTAGAGCAAAAGTATTGCAAACTTTTGCAAATATCTCTTTCCAGTTCAACAGCGTTGTTTTTGTGATTGTAAATTGAAGTAGGCAGAAATCTTATTGGCTACCTCCATCCCAGTAGCGTAATGTTACTTCACGTAACTAGAAATCACGGGTCTGCAAGTACGGCATCGAACAGTGTAGCGATGTGAGTGGGTGTATGTTAGTACGATGGGGGTTTATCTGATCTTTACTGTCATAGCCAGAACGTGTTCCTGTGTATTACTGGCGAGTGAAGTCAGATGGCAGCCATGACGCTGACAAGTTCCCGACACTGATACACAAGAGTAGTAACATTCACGTCGGTGGTCTGCCAGCTGTCGAATATCCCGGCCACGTGAAAGTAAGTACAACGTAAACATAACCTCTGCGACACTATATATAGCTACTACATATGTGGCTTTGTCAGTTGACTGACTGACCGACCGCCCGCCCAACGGACGGACATATCTTGATGCAGTCATCTCGTAGCGATAGTACGTATGCTTAACTGAAGTCTATTAATTGTTAGATTTTATTAGTGACTGATGTAATACGGATTCCTCGTATAGTCGTATATGACCATCTTTTGTATTAGAAACTTCTGACTTCAGATATTGACAGCCAACATGTCATACCCTCAGTATGATGTCTGTTAGTTGAAGTGTCGATGGTTGGGTACCGGATGCACGCCTGGTTGGTAGATATGATAATCGCATGTTGAATTTCCACTATACATTTAAATAGTATACGGCATGCACGCCAGGCACTGTGCCTATGGCTGATATACGAAATTTAGGGGTCGGATGTGTGTGTGTGTGTGCGTGCGTGCGTGCGTGCGTGCGTGCGTGCGTGCGTGCGTACGTGCGTGCGTGCGCGTGTGTGTGTATGTGGGTGGTGGTAGGGGTGGCTACGGCAGTTATGGGGCCTACGAAATTAGAGGAAGAGTAATTTAGTAGACTTTAAATGAACAAAATAAAAAATTCGCACCAAACTGACGGTATATATTTAGGTCAAGTATGTTCAGAAACGCAGGAGATAGGCCTCTGATAGCATCTAGATTTCAAAATGTGCTTGGGGATTCACTCAGATGAGCCAGTTCAACGGAAATGCGGATGCCGTCTGACATCATCCAAACTTCAAGACTTCCTAAAAGACACCCCCCCCCCCCAGATCCCCTTTTGGTTTAACTATAGTACTGGGTCAAGATTTGCCTTTAGTGCCCAGTGCCTACGAAACCCTTAATCCGGCCTTGTAAGTTCTATTAATCCGCATACAGGTGTATTACAATGGCGGAACTCCTACTGACCCGGATGTAAGGGACTACGTTGATGATTCAGAAATTGTACCCAAGGTCTGCGAGTATGTACAACGACATCTACCGGGACTGGATGGGTCAAAACCCAGCATTATTGAAACATGCATATATACGGTAAGGTTGAGCTTTCAGTCCAATATGATCCTCACTAGGATAGACTTTATGTATAAAGAGGCGGCGGCGGCAGTCGGCCATAGTTGAAGAGTATTCAGTTAATAAATGCAAAATGTGGTTAACTCGAATATACAACAACCGTTTAGAAGATAGACATTTATAATAACTTGGTGGGTGCGTGCGTGGTCCAGCCTGCGTGTGTGCGTGTGCAGCCCGTTCAATAGCGCGAATATTGTTTGCCGTTACGTATAGTAACAACGTGCAATAATGTGTCGTATAGTGAGTCCTATACTCACCATATATTTAAGTTTAGTCATCTAGACGACACATTATTGAACGCCGTTACGTAACGGACACACGCACGCACGCACGCACGCACGCACGCACGCACGCACGCACGCACGCACGCACGCACGCACGCACGCACGCACGCACGCACGCACGCACGCACGCACGCACGCACGCACGCACGCACGCACGCACGCACGCACGCACGCACGCACGCACAGTCGGCAAAGTACGTTCCCCAATTTGTCGTGAATTAGTAATAATGATATGAGGTTTTTTTGCCACCAGATGACTCCTGACAAGAACCCTATTCTGGACCGTCACCCAGCTCATCCCAATATCATCATCGCCGCGGGATTATCAGGTGTGTCATGTGCGAATGGGGCTTTAGATGCATTAATAACCGAATGCCTGTACGCGTCTCTCAATTTATTTAGCTATCTGTGTTGTTTATGGTCTACCCACTTAGGCACAGTGTGCTTGATTTGATTGTACACTCCCATATTTGACCGGGTTGAGTGCAACTAGTATAATTCCGTCTGTCCGTAGGTCGGTCGGTCGTTTGGTTGATCTGTCAGTCTGCCTGTCAAATTGCTTACATTTCTGACAAAGTGGCGAATATAACGTGTCCCACTTATGTTTTCTTGGTTATAAAATCCATCACTGCTGAGAAAACGATCCATCACTGCTGAGAAAACGGTTAGTACCATAGTCAGACATATTGCGTTTATCAATTATATGGACATGTTATGTCAGGAGTAAACAAGTAATTCAGCGGTAAGGAAAATCTAAATTTTTAAATCTAAGATATTTATTGTGATTGAAACATGATTTTTAATGAAAATATTTGACACAAATAGTTGTACAAACAAAAGCGCCATCATAATACCTTGTATAATATAACAGCTAGTTCACAGTAGCGGAGAGAACGTACTTCTCAATGTGCTCATCACATTCACTCTGCCCTGGCTGTCTCCAATACCTTTCGTACCAACAAACTTGACTACTTTGTCTAGATGGTCTGCTTTTAGGCATTGTACTTGAGTTGAACTGCACAACAAAGGTCGTCCATCAACTGTTTACGCTCTACACCAACGCCAACATTCTCTCTTTTAACATGGTCTTGCCCACTGACAAGGGCATGCCCATAGTTGGTAAACACATGGGGGCCGTGGTGCTCATTATTTAAAAATATCTGCCTTATTGGAATATATCCCATGTCAACTCTCCCCGAATCTAAAACCGCGATCAGTTCCTTTAAATCTGTTATTTCCTTTCTACTACACATACATACAAACATACATACATACATACATACCGTTACTCTCTTTTCTTAGTTATTTGCGCAGGTGTCACAATTCACCTTTTCAGAGTATCCATCTATCAATCTGACGTCATATGACGTCTTAATCAGCTCAGCGGCGTGTGAGATGACGTCATAATCATTACGTCATAAATTGTTCTATTTGCCCTCTTCAACTCTTAATAATCCGAGGTCATAATCAAGGCATATAATATTAAGTGTATTACCTTTTCGTGTTGAATTCAAGATGTAATGGGTTAAGTCCATTTCATATGTTGAATGGTGTACATTCTGGGAATAAGGTTTATGTGGACTGTTGTCGTCTGCTGTGCCAACAGCAGGTTTCAGACACATTTTAAAATATACACCATTGATGACAAATTAACATTTGATTTTCATATCAACGAAAAAATTAACAAAGCCAACTCCATGCTGGGACTCATTAGAAGATTAATGGAATTTCTCGACATAACCGGCTTTAGAATCGTATATACAGCACCTGTGCGTCCTCACCTCGAATATGCCAACCAAGTATAGCCCATACCTCAGAAGACAAATTATTGCTCTGTTAAATGTCCAGTGGAGGGCCACAAGACTTGTATCTGGTCTACAAGAACATACATACGAAGAAAGACTTAAACTGATAACCCTGCCAACACTTGCAAATCGTCGACTGAGAGGTGGCATGATCGAACACCACAAGATAGTAACCAACAAATATGACCCAGAGGCAGTGCGCCTAAGCATCCCATTAGTCACCAACAGTACAACCAGTGGACATTCCATGAAAATCTTCAAAAAGCGTTCAAAACTGAACATCGGCAAGAACTTCTTCACTAACAGAGTTGTAGACATATGGAATGACTTACCAGAAGCAGTTATCAGTGCCAGTACCACCCAAGTATTTGAACGTAATGGAGCGACCATGGGCCCAATCAATAGCGATCACCTGAGTTCACACTTAGTAGGAACCGGAAGTCTGACCCAAACCCTTTTTCGCTGATGGTATGCACACGTTGACTGTATTATTCGGCATGCGCTGTATTGCTGAATCTGAAAATCAAGTTCTCAACTCAAGAAATGTTTAGGGTGTGTGCGGTCACACAATGTGCACTTACTGTTGCACAAAAGCTCAGAAGTCCGAGCATTTTGCCGACTAGACGGTACCACAGTAATACGTTCATTCGTACATCATTAGACACATGGGTCTTCAGTCATCTCCTCTGTTTAATAGTCTGACCTTCCCATGCCACCAAACTCTTTCGAGCCAAGGGCCACCTGTTAACGAAAAACCTTTGAGGCACCTGTCCCCTCCAGTCTTTTCGTTTGGACCAATGAGACAAATCCATACTAGGGATAAAAATATATATGATAAAAAGATTATCCTGAATAGAACAGTTCACTGCCTACCGGATCGGGGACCATTACCAAGGGCTCGCCTAACCGTTACCAATGGAGCCAGAATGTGAACAACCTACCCAGCTCTACTGTTGATATTTCCAGCTCCAAGATCTTAACAACGTGAAGCTTTCAATGTTGCTGTTCCACTTGAACGGTTGTAGGGAATAAATAAATGTAATAAGTCGCCAAGTACATTTTTCGCGCCTTAGTACCATAGTATTGTAGTCGATGGATTTCTCCCATAGGGAGTGATATTTCCGGTTTCCAAGTCCAGGTCTGTCTACATGACCTGTGGACTTTCTTTTTCGTCAAATCTCTCAGATGCCTGGAGCATCTACCACGGTGCTTTTACAGGACTTCCGACACTGGCCAAGCTCGTGGTCATAGACGGTTTTATTAAACCATTAAAAACAGTGTATGCACCACTCATATTAACACAATCGATTGACTACAGTGGCGTTTGGACCAACACACATGCACGCACGCACGCACGCACGAACGAACGCACGCACGCACGCACGCACGCACGCACGCACGCATAATGCAACAAATTGATTACAACAGACACATGTGTGAAATAAGCAGCTTTGTCATAAATGTCAAAACCTTGACAGACTATCAGACAGAGGACGGACGAACGGACAGATGGATTGACGGATGGATGGGCTGGCGGGTGGGTGCGTGGCTGGGCGGGCGGATGGACGGACTGGCGTATGGGTGGGCGTGCTGATGGCCGTGTGGGCGGGCGGGAGGACGGACGGGCGGACGGATGGGCGGATGGACGAACAGACAGACAAACAGGCGGACAGGTAGGCAAACAGATAGGCATGAAGGCAGACAAGCAGGCAGGCATGCAGGCAGGCAGGCAGACAGACACACAGACGACTCAGATACTTTCCCAAATACCGTCGAGACTGTTTCAATGAACACACGTAAACATTCACTCATATCCGCTACAATATATGTTTATATAACTGGAGTGTGCATTGGGTAAATCACAGCACAGTGGGATTTCTAATCATCGCGTCTGTACATAATTGATTGTAAATTTAGCATATGCTCTCCTTTCAAATTCTTCATAGTGAGATTTTTAATCATCGTATGTGTACATAATGGATTACAAGTTTTGCACAGGCGATCATTGCAAACGTACCATAGTGGGGTATTGCATTTTATTTTTATCAGTCAAGGTCAAATGGCTTTAAATATGGCCAAAGGCCAAAGGTCAAAGTGTTAGCTTTGTAGAAATTTATTTTGGATATATTTATTTGATTGTACATTAATATACGCCTACAATTATAAAGTGTCATGAAGTAGCCATACCTTGCAAAACCTTAAAGAAGGTAGTTTTTGCAGCTACAGACTCTACGGAAAATGCTACATATCAATAATTTATCAAAATGATTTATACCATTTTCCTTAGCATACAAGTACAC
Source organism: Chaetoderma sp. LZ-2023a (assembly GCA_034401795.1). Lineage (NCBI taxonomy): Eukaryota > Metazoa > Mollusca > Caudofoveata > Chaetodermatida > Chaetodermatidae > Chaetoderma > Chaetoderma sp. LZ-2023a. The sequence goes on from CM067370.1 coordinate 142,059,440, forward strand.
GCAAAATAATATTATCTAGAGACAACACTCTTCTACTGATAACACCTTGTCGTATTTTAAAGGCATTCGTCTTGTCTACCGGTACTATTTTCTGCATGCTTTCCTAAAATATCCTGTTAGGTGTATGTGCGTGTGTGCGCGCGCGCGCGTGCGTGCGTGTATGCGTTCGCATGTCCTGAGCAGATCTAATCACATACCAGGCGACACCATCAACATAATGATGTTTTATATAATGCAGGTATGCAGGGGTCAATGTGGGGTGTGGATTGACCTCTCTAGCACATTGCCTTTGCCCAGAGGTGTCTGGTGCGCAGCAGATTTCACTCCTTCAGTAATTCCTGAATTGTGACTAGTAACCCTTTTCACATGCACAGTTTTGCATACCTTGTATTTTTATTATACTCATGTATGTAAATTCGTCATGTGAAGTAAATTTACATAGGGAGCAACTAGGGGGACCACATGTTTGGGCACGTGAATGCATAGCAAATTTGTTTACCAGACAGTATTTTATTTAACAATTCTTAAAAATAAATATCTTAAATAATTGAACATCAGTGTTACATGGACGGTATATGGACAACAATTTTGCCATTTCGCATTTCCACATGCTAATCTTCAAATGTAGATTTGTATCAAGATGACAATGACCGTGACTTAAAAAATCTGAGTGTCTGTGCTGCTCCTACTGGTTGAGGTAACTGTATCACCGTGCTTAGTTCCAATAATTTGGCCAATTCTGAAATAAAGGCAAGAAGAGCTAAGCAGAAGAACTTGAACTTGTTAAAGTCTGCATTTTTACGGCAAATCTTTTGGTGGGGTATTATGTGATGGCGCGGTCCGGGTTGGCGGGCGGGTGGCAGAGTGGTTTCCGGATGATAACTCTGTACCTGTTTGTCCGATCTCTTTGAAACTTCATAGGGTGGTTAGACTCGGTGATGGGGAAGAAACATATCGAAATCGACGATGATCCAAGATTCCTGCCAGCCACCGGCGGCAATCTTGAAAATTTGTTTCCGGATGATAACTCCGTTTATCGGACTGCTTTGGAACTTCATAGGGTGGTTGGACTAGGTCTGGGGAAGTGTAGCCTCTGGGCGTGTGCGCTGGTCCACCGGATGCTCTCGTTCCGCGGTACCACCAGTGCATGGTCCATCGGGATGGGGCTGCTGGTTAGCTGCGGATCTCGGGTTTGTAGATCCGGTGTTGCGCATTGCCGGTTTGTACAAAGACCGACTTCTAGAGCTGGTGGAACGTTCACATTCCAGTTGGGCCGTACGACCATCGCCGCGAAAGTTGAACCTCACAGTCTCATCCTCGCTGTTGGTGTCACCGCTGTGATGGTCCCACAGCTCCATTTAGGGCCGGGACGTAATTAAATACATACAATAATTAATATATGTAGCGGTCAAACAATCGTACCCGTTTGCTGCTACCTGAGAGACGTCTAGTACACGGGGCCAAGTTTACGACTAGAGTAAGATCCGTGAAGCATCCCCGTAAAGGAGGGTCCTAGCGCGGCTACTTAGCAAGTTTAATATAAACCAAATTAACCTCTACAAACATTCTTTTGTTGCGAAAGGAAAGTGCCTCGCGCGGGCCTCCGTCACAGGAAAATGCCTACAACGCCGAAACGGAGGAAGAGAGATGGCAAAAAGGGCCACTCTCTTGTTAAAACCATAATATGTAATAGAGTCAACCTAGTGAAATTATATGTTTAATGTGGTGCACGCAGTTTTTACGTGAAGGTGGGGTGGATGATTTCCGCAGAATTCAACACCATCATCGTATGCAAGTTCCAAGAATATGTGTTTGTAGCTACCGCTTTATTTATGCGGTCCTTCTGCTAGTTTCTACCATATCATTTAGTTTCTGGGTCCAGATCAAGGTTTAGCCGCAAATGGCAATGTAAGCTAACTGTTTTTAACATATAAGTCTGACGGGTGAGAATGTTCAGCGACCGTGAGGTCACCCTATGGAACATCCCCCTCAGTAGACCGCGTGCGCAAATATCATGAGGTGAAAGTTCCAGACTCATATAATGATCCTATTACCGTCCCGCCATGACCACATATAACAGCACAAGGACAAGTCACAATACATAAGCGTTGAAAAGCACATACAAGTTTAGGATGTTGACTAAGATGCAGCTATCCAACTATAACGACCTTCCCAAGAGGGTGTGGTGGGTTCTAAGACCGTACACAGTCACTCGTGGAGTTAGATGGAGAGCTGAATCCTATCCGTCACCAGTGTATCGGGGACCGATTATTTGAGATCAGCACCCGGGGAGCTAACATTTACTTGACGTTAGGGTTATGTAAAATCGCCAGACCAGTAACTATAAAATATGTTCGCAGTGCTTCCTACTTTGGAGGGGTTTTCTAACTAACCAGTATCCGAAGATACAGTGTGTGTGCGTGCGTGCGTGCGTGCGTGCGTGCGTGCGTGCGTGCGTGCGTGCGTGCGTGCGTGCGTGCGTGCGTGGGTGGGTGGGTGGGTGGGTGTGTGTGTGTGTGTGGTGTGTGTGTGTGTGTGTGTGTGTGTGTGTGTGTGTGTGTGTGTGTGTGTGTGGGTGGGTGGGTGTGGTGGTGTATGCGGTGATGGTCATTTTATTTCATGCCGTACTTGAACGCCAGTAGTTCCAAAGTCAGCTCTAAATAACGTGACGGTGAGAGGTCCAGACAATTAATGAGCACGAAGGCTGGTGGAACATGGACAGAGGCAATTACTCATATAACTGAGGGCTTAAGGTATGTGGCCAATTTCTATAATCTAGTCGGTGTGCGGTGTTACATATCCGCTACTCCAGGAAAAGAGACTAACACGAAATGCCTCCTACCGAGTAATCGTCCCTACTACTATAAACCTATCCTATTGGGCTAGAACAGTCTAGGTTTAGTCGACCGCATGGCATGTTCACGTAATGAGAACATGAATAGTGACCTCAGTGAAAGATTGATGCTGTGCGGGGAATAAGGTGGTGCAGATGTTGTCGCTGTATTGTGTAGCCTAGTGATACCTGCGCTCCAAGAGTTTTTATATAAAATAAACAAAACATAAAACATGGATGGCTACTGCCATATCACTAACTTTGAATAATGCGGTAATAGGTCACTCGACCTTAACGGTGCTTATGGGCACGACAATGAGGATAATATATACATAATAATATACTATAAAAAGTAATACAATAATAATATAATAACAGAATACCTATTAGTCATCGGTACGGAAAAAGTTCTAGACTCACAATAGTTGTAGCGTAACACAATCGGAATGCGAGATGGCACGATACGGAGGTTAGCTGCTAGGAAAAACTGCAGGCACACTGCGGATGTGGCTCATTCTCAGGAAAAGTGAAGAAGAACGGTTGCAGAAACGGATGGCTGGTAGATAGTCATGTCTACAACAATAGTTATTAATTTAAGCGATGTTGCCAAAAGTTCCATACTGGTGCGGAAATTGAAGCTGCCCTGTAGTTCTTGAAAGGCTACAGATGAAGTTAATAATGCGGATGCATTCTGATGGATCACATGACGAAATGCATCGAATAGCTCACACGATGTATGAGGCAATGTTCTTCTAACTGCGGTCAAAATGTCTAAAAGCCTAACACATGATGTGTGGATTGATTACACCACTGGTTGCGTCACTCGCCCCACATACTGGACGACGCGCTACATCGGAGCCAAAAGGCCCATCTGTACAAAAGGTCCCTTTGCGGAAGTAGTAGCTTGGGCTACCTAGCTTTAATTTCTTTATTGCGCCCGGATGATATCTTTCCGGGAGCTTAGAAAAACTGGTGGTTGCGGATGTGGTGGCTTGTACCATGGAGACGACGAATTCTGAAAATCGAATGGCACGGCAGCAGCTGTCAGTATCTGCTGTAGTAAGCAGTACTATCGATTCGTCCTCTTGAACCAGGAACCTCACCACCACATGACTGCTGATGAATCTGATTTTTCAATCCCTTTTATACTGCATGTGACGTCACAGCTGGAGCGTCACAGCCAATCATTGAGCGCGCTTCAGAGGCAGGGAAGCAGGCCACGTGACGCGCTATCTTACCTATGCACTGAGAGAATGCATGCGCTAAGCCTATGGGGTTCAATGTTTTGAAAGAAATTTGCTGGCTCATTTAGCCATAACTCGCTCAATTCTTAACCGATTTTAAAATAGCAAAGTGTTTTGGAAACGGCGAGAAAGGTGTAATTTAAAGTAATTACGTGTACCAACTCGGTACAAAATAAGATGCTGTATTTCCTCAATGCTAACGCACATTGTCTAGCAATTTCCGATGCCTGCGCATGCGCGCTAGACAATCTCGCGGACTTATACAGCTTTATACACACGTATCGTCCTACCCAGGGGACCGTGTTTGGAATGTACCCGACCCGGCGGCCATTTTGAACGAAAAGGAGTTCTGAATGATAACTCTGTTGTTTGACTAGGTCTGGAGAAGAAACCTATGGAAATCGACAATGATGCAAAACCCAAGATGGCCGCCAACCACTGACAACCATGGTGAAATTGGATTCCAGATGATAACTCTTTTACCGTTTATTGGATCGCTTTGAAACTTCATAGGGTGGTTGGACTAGGTCTGGAGGAGAAACCTATTGCAATTCACCATGATACGAAATTCAAGCTGGCCGTGAGCCACCAGCGGCCATCTTGAAAACTGGTTTCCGTATGATAACTCGGTTGCCATTTGTCGGATCGCTTTGAAACTTCATAGGGTGGTTGGACTACATCTGCTGAAGAAACTTATCAAAATTTACGGCAATCAGAAATTCAATATGGCCGCCATTAACCGGCGGCCATCTTAAAAATTGGTTTCCGGACGGTAACTACTTAACCATTTAATGGATCGCTTTGACACTTCATAGAATGACTGGGTCTGAGGAAGAAATAAATATTTTTCTGATAGCTCTCATTCATTGGTTTGTCATCATGGCGGGATATTATGCGCCGTTTGCGGAGCTCATGTATACAAGTCAAATAGTACAATGACCTTTGACCTCAATATCATTGTACTTCGTCCACTTGATATCAGTAAACACGTGCCCATGATAAATTAGAAGGGTGAACCAATTCTGAAATAAGTTCTATACCAAGGTCACCCTAACCTTGATCTAAATAGGATTGTACTGCAATTGGTTGATATATGTAACCATGCGTCCAAGTTTAGTTACAATAGGCTGAACCAATCCTGAGATATAAGCTGTTATGTTGAGCAAAACCAAAATCGTAACCGGAACCAATAAAGTTTTATATGAAGGTAATGGTGGCCTTGACCGTGCCCTTTGACCTCAATATCATTGTGCTCCATCCTCTTGATATAGGGAAGCAGGCGTCCAATTTTAGTTCCAATAGGGTGAAGATATAATACGATACATGTAGCTAACCCAAAGACTTAACAGAGTTTGGATGTTGACAAACAGTCAAAGGCACAGACAGAGATATGGAGTAAGGGAACCAATCTCTATATTGGAGAAGATTCTCGCCAATAATAATGATTGGCAACTGGTCAATATTCCGCACAACAGACAAACCAAGATACGGTGATTGCCACTTGTTCTGTGGGATTAATAGCTTTATGTAGGCCTACTGGACCGTCCTTTGACATTAACTAGATTCAGATTCAGAGCACAGAACATCATATGTTTCATTTCTCATTCTAAAGTTTTTTTAACCGTTGACTGTCATCAAAAGCCTCCCACAGCCACTTCTGCCCTTTTCGAGATTCGTTTATTCATGTGATAATCCTATCGGCAACCAATGCAGACATCGCAGGACAATATTCTTCTTCGTTTTAGTAAAACATAATCTCGACTACAACTTTTTAAGCGAAGTAAATTTATTATTTGCACCTACTCTTATAACTCATGTGAATGCTCGGCAAACTTAATTAATTTTAATAATTTGTACGGCTTACGTCAGATCTATTTATAGAGTTGTTGTCGACTCAGAACCAGCTAAAAACAAGCATTCTGTGAGTATTGCTTTGCAATACATGTCCCCAACCTGGTGATATAAATCTTTAGAGATTGACAGTCAAAAATTTCATTAAAAATTGTCAAAAGCAGCTGAAGCTCGAACTTGATCTGTAACTTCTCATAACATAGCGATAAACCAAGTCTCAGTTATATATCGTGAAGGAGAAGGAAAACGTCTTGAAAGCTGATATGTTTGTATTTCATAAGTCGAAAGGGGGCATAACTCCATCAAAAAATGACGCAAACGCCTGAAACCCGAACTTGGTCTGTAGTTTCTTATAATAAAGTAATGTACCAATTCTCAGTTGAATATCTTGAAAGACTGCGAGAAAAAGCGCGGAAAACTAATATTTTTCGTATTTCATAGGTCGAAAGGGGGCATAACTCCATCAAAAATTTATGCATACGCCTGAAACTCGAACTTGGTTTGTAACTTCTCATAACAAAGCAATGTAGCAATTCTTAGTATAATATCTTGAAAGACTGCGAAAAAAGTGCGGAAAACTAATATCTTTCGTATTGCATAAGTCGAAAGGGGGCATAACTCCATGAAAAATTGACGAAAATGTCTGAAACTCGAACTTGCTCTGTAACCCCTTACACTAAAGCGATGCACTAATTTTCGCTTAAATATCTTGAAGGAGTAGCAATTCTCAGTGTAATATCTTTAAAGACTGCGAAAAAAGTGTGGAAAACTAATATTTATAAGACGAAAGGGGGCATAACTCCTTGAAAAATTGACGAAAATGTCTGAAACTCGAACTTGCTCTGTAACTCCTTATACTAAAGTGATGCACCGATTTTCGCTTAAATATCTTGAGTGCGAAAAAAGTGTGGAAAGCTGATATTTTTCGTATTTCTTAGCTCGAAAGGGGGCATAACTCCATCAAAAATTGACGTAGACGCCTGAAACTCGAACTTGGTCTGGAACTTCTCATAGCAAAGAAATAAACCAATTCTCAGTTGAATACCTTGATGGACTGCGAAAGAGACTAACAGACAGACGGACGGACAGATGGACAGACGGACAGACAGAGTGCAAACCTATAGTTCCCCCCCCCCCACCCCCCTCCGGTTTTACCGGTGGGGGACTAATAACTGTGATGTACCATTTTCATAGGAAAGGGTAGAAGTAGGCTCATTTCTCAAATGAACAGATCAGAGTTAAGAGTGAAAAGTAAATTATAAGTGATAAGTGCAAAATGCCACCTAAATCAAAGCAGGAGAATCGACGAGGTGCTTCATGGACAGAAAGAAGAGAATCTTTGTTTATTAAGTTTATGACAGGAACTCAGTGTAGAAGAGCAATTAGATGATCCAAAATTTAATAATGGCGGAATTTACAGAAGACACGCTCTTGAGATCAACGAAAAGGGACATGATAAAACCTCTGATCAGTGCAAAGCCAAGATGCATACATTGAAGCATGGTTATAGACTGGGTAAAGGAAACCTGAATAAAAGTGGGGAAGGACAAAAGACTTTGATATACTGGATGTAATATTGGGCACAAGATCAGCATCGTCGCCCGTGAAAATAATTGAGCCACTTAGCAAGAAAACGAGAGTAGCTGATTCAGAAAGTGAACAAAGTGACTCTGAGGACTTAAATGATGATGTATGCAATTTAAGTGAACCAAGTGACAATGGCGATAACGGTAGGCCTGGTACCATGCAAAATAATGAAGAAATAGAAAGTCCGAACCAAACAACTGAAACAGATGAAAGTGCCAAACCATCGACATCTAAAAATGGCAATGAGGTAATTGTCGAAAATGCCAAGGAGAAACACGCTAAAGATAAAACCAGAAAGACTGAAAAACGGCAAAGAAGTACACAGCTTGAAATTGCTTTAGGATCTGTTATGGAAGGATTTAGCCATTCAAATGAGAAGGCGGATGAGAAATTCATGAGTCATGAAAAGCAAAAGTTAGAAGTAGAGATGAAACAGTTGGATTTTGAAAAGAAGAAACTTGAAGTGGAAGAACGACAGAGACGAAAGGAGAGACAACATCAATACAGTATGATGCAAATGATACTTGGCATGGTGGGCAGCAATCCAATGCAAAGTTCCGGTACAATGCAGCAAGTTCCGGTACCAAACCAGATAGTCACTCATTCACAAGGTGCCGCATATTCACAAAACCAGTGGTCAAATCCTGATGATTCAAGTTTGGACCATTCAAATGATAGCTCCTATTTTAACCTTTGATAACCTTTGATTCTTTTGTGTGAGAGCAAATGATCACACGTTCCTTTTTACTTTTGTGTTTATGAACAGTTTAAGAACAGTAATTGGCTGCAAGAAATAATGTTCAGCAATTATCGTTACAATGACATTTGTTAGATGACTTTCCTTTCGTGTTTATGAAGCGCTTACATTGACCATAGATCGATGACTTTTTCTCTTCGTGTTTATGAACAGCTTCAATTGACAATTGTTCGATGACTTTCTTTTCGTGTTTATGAACAGGATATGAAACTATATCAGCTATAACGGTAATCAGCAATTATCGTTGCATTGCCATTTTTCAAGAACCTAAACATTAATACTCGTTAATTGTTCCAAATCATTATAAGCGGTGATGCTGCAGTGCCTGATTAAAATGCTTGATTAAAAATGCTCAATTTATGACTTTTGCAAATTTGATTCCAACTTTTTTGAAGCAGCTCAAAAGGAGCATATTTTAACTATGCCCACTATCTCATTGCCCTATACCCATCGACGCTAGTGGAGAGGGTCTTGCATATTGTTTGTGTGTTAATCTGTCAGTCTGTCCATGGCTATATCTCGCAAAACTATAGCGTGATTTGTCCGAAATTCTAGCCCTTCAACCCTGAGCTTGCTCGGAGCTTTCATAACCTCAATTTTAACACAGTCATACAACTGTATCTGACTGGAATATGTTGCCGCTATAGCCGTCAACATATTCAACAGTTTATTTATCAAATTGTAAATAAATTTTCGTATTTAGCCCTTCTGGTTCAAAGAGTTAATATAAGAATGGTATGGGCTGCGGTTTCCCATGTTCAGAATATTTTGAAGCTTATTTGACTTGAAGCTGTCATTCCTTCCCTATCGCCACGTGCAGATCAGTTGGTAAAATATGGACATACTGTATAACATCATGCACAATGCAATTGTTCGTATAAAGAGCATGTTTTAATTATTAACATCATTCAAACGTTGCTGTTTTAAATGGCCATACTTCTTTGGAAGGCGTACATAGTGATCAAGTAGGTTTTCTACAATGCCATTGCAGACATTATGGACACATTCGCAAACTGTTGATACTCCAACACCAAATGGATTGGCAACTGTTCTGTATTCTGCAGAACAGCCAAGCCAATGTACAGCGATTGCGACTTGTTTTGTAGTATTAACAGCTTCGCGTACCGGATTGTCCTCTGGTATTAAACTAGATTCCAATTCTGAACACAGAAAGTCAAATGTTTCCTTTCCCAAAAATGTTCACGCCATTGGCGGGCATCAAAAGTATCCAAAAACAGCTCTATTCCACCAATCAGAAGATCTTTCCTTTTTCCATATTCGTTTTTCATGCAATAATCCAATTGCCAAACCTACACATACTTTATATGGCAATATTCTTCTTCTTTGTGATCTTAAATAACTCAGTCTTTCCATCTTGGATACCACTTTCTAACTGAAGTAAACTCAGTATTAGCCCAGATTCCTATACTTCATGTAAATGCGTGGAAAATTTACTTTTACATACGTAGTAAAATTTACATATGGGAAAGATTGCATACATGTGTAAATTTTCGTCATGTGAAAAGGGCTTTACTTTTCACATACCTAGTAAAATTTACTTGTATGCAAAATGGCATACATGTGTAAGTTTATGTCATGTGAAAAGGAATTTAATATCCTTGTTAAGGATACTGCTTTAAGCTCTCTCTTTAGCTTTCTGTGCAAGTGTTTGGTCTATTGTCACATACATCTATGCGGAATGGTTTTCCACCGCTCGATCACTTCTTGATGTTTTTCTGTGCTTCCTACTGGAGTTACTTTTCACCATCCAACTTTGCATCTCTTCATTCTTCTTAGTTCTGATCACATTCAGTAGGCCTATAATAATATTCTAACAGGATACTATGCTGTTGTTGTTTGTAAATTGACTCGCTTTTTCTGGCCGGTTGTTTTCACAATCTGTCCCCTGATGTCTTACATTTCAGTATGCACACGTATTTTGCCTATTCTCGCCTAGCCTTGTCTCTATGTTAATGTACATATGACGATATTCACGCATTCATTCACCAACTCACGCCCCATGCCGATACAGATCTTTCGCTAAAAGTAAAACCTTCCGCCCATGTGTGTCTGAGAAAACCTGTGATAGACCCATCCACGACGACGACACCCCACTCAAAGTGGGAGGGTTATGGAAGATGGGAGGACGGAAGAAATGAGAGAATGGAGAGAAGCGGAAAGTACCTCTCTAGTACGATCTACGCTAGGATACGGAACAAAATGAAGATATTTTTTGAGTTCGGTAACAAAACTCTCTAATATGAACCATACTCGATTAGTGGCAAAATGTTAGGGCCAAGGATTTTTAAAGATACGCAATCTGTGCAAGCACTAATTGGCAATCGCTATGAATCAGCTTTCTTAGGTCCAGAGAGATTATTATGATTATATGGCTCATTTATATAGCGCTTATCAAGAAATTGCTCTAAGCGCTTTACACTATTTACTTATTAAAAAATTATATGTAATTTTAAACAATCCGTCATTAAAAAACTATCTGTAAGTAAACAATCAGTCATTGGTAAAAACAATATAATTAGTAAAAGAACGCTATGGGCAAAATGTTAAAAAATAAAACTAGATTTTATAAGATTAAAATAGAAGGTCAGCGTGTAAAATAGTGCTATAGCAATACAGTTAAAAAAATTAACAATTATACTGAAGTTTAAAAAGATGCGTTTTTAGGCCTTTCTTAAAACCGTTAACATGTGTCATTGTTCTGAGAGCTATTGGCAAATCATTCCACCAGACGGGTGCCATTTTGCTAACTGTCCTGTCACCGAAGTTGGAGAGGCGGGTTCTGGGAACTTTAAGTTGCTGTTTTGCGACTGAGCGTAGGCTTCGGCTTGGTTCGTAGAGGCTTATCATTTGTGTAATGTATTCTGGAGCCAGACCCATCAGCGCTTTATAAACTAAAAGGCAAACCTTAAATTGAATACGTCTACGAACCGGTAACCAATGAAGTTCTTTTAACACTGGTTGGATGTGAGCATAGCGGCTACAACAGGTGACACTACGAGCGGCTATATTTTGTATCCTTTGGAGATGGGCCAGTTGCTGACCCGTGACCCCGATGAGAAGAGCATTAGCGTAGTCAGTTTAGTGATCACCAATGATTGCATAAGTGTCTGCAGCTGAAGATGTCAGGCATTTTCTAATTCGCCCAATGGATCTGGGACTTATGTGGGATAGTGAAATTAATGGTGAACATTTATTTCATAGTTAGACAGTGGTCGAAGTGTATTACTTCACCCCAGTCTTCCCTATCTAAGCGTTGTTGGGTATAAGTTGTATTTTATGATCCCCAGCGTACCTGGACAGTACTGGTTCTCCCCATGATGTATATTTCACATGTATATTTCACGCGGGAACTCTAGGTGACGTCGGGTGGCGTAATATTGCATGTGGTGAGATGTTTGTTATGTGAAAAGGTGGTAATTACACAGTGTGTGCGTGCGTGCGTGCGTGCGTGCGTGCGCGTGCGTGCGCGTGCGTGCGCGGGTAGGGATGACGTAAATTTCCCTCGGTTGGGCGATCGATACCCTTCCATCTAGTATTCCAGTCCTTCTCCTGAAAAGTAAGAACATCAATCAGGGGATTGCTTAAATATTTCTTTTATAAATTCTTTTCAATCTCCGCTTTATAATGCCCTACTTTGACATTTGGCCATTTTTTGGTTTTAGGATTGCGGATCCATTATTAAAATTAGTTAAAGCTCGTTTACTCCCTTACACTTAGGTGTGTAGACTGACACACAGAGATGATGTGCGTCTCCAGTGTAATGTGCGAGTCAAATATCACACCGAGGGTTTTTTTCCGTGAGATGCTGGTATGATGCTACATTCACCAACCTTAATAGACACGTTATTCATGTTAGTTTTCATATTTGGAGTTCCAAAGACAATGGTTTCTGTTTTATCGGCATTTAGCATAAGGAAGTTTTCTTACATCCATACTTGTATATCAGCCAAACAGTTTTGAATTTGCTCGATGTTAATAGTAGCGCTATCAGGTGTAGATTTGTGTGTCATCAGCATATAGATGATAGTTGTTGCTGCCTTAAAAAGTAATGGCCCCAATACAGAGTCTTGTGGGACACCAAATGTCAAAGTTTGAGGTTGGGCAGATTTACCATCAATAGTGACAGTTTGTGTTTGATTGGTAAAATACGAACGAAACCAAGCTAAAGCTGAATCGGTTACTCCAAACATATTTTCTAGTCTAGCAAGTAGTCGGTCGTGCTCTATTGCTGCTGGCAGATATAGTAAAGAAGAGATGTGAAGTTTAGCTTAGCAATTTAGACAGTGTAATATTAAGAAGCCCTCCTAAAATCATTAGCGGCCCTTAGAACTCATTTGCAATTGGAGAAAGCCCAGCTTTCATCCGTTTCCATGATTTAGCAATGTACGACTACTAGCAGAACACATTTCGCCACAGCCAGGAGCTTACAGAATATCCCTTTCCAGTGTTAGCTATGCCCCACCCATCTCTAGCTAGGCTTCGCTTGTGTTGGGATCGATCGATCCCTGAGCTCCCTGACTATCAATTTCCAGAAAATTATACAGGTAAGCTGTTAAACATTTGATACTAATTTTACTGGGTGTTCTTGCTGCCTATGGCAGCAACAGCGTCAGTCAAATCAGTTTCAACATATTTAACAGAATGTTTATTAAATGGTAAATACACAATTTGTACAACGTGTCGGACTATTATGCGTTTAAGACGGACTAAATACAGACTAAATCGAGTCATTCATGCTGTAATTGAGTATGACGTCATCATACTCGTCACTTAGTTGATTATGACGTCATATGATGTCAGATGATGTACGGATAAACTGGAAAGGTCCATTCTTCAAGATCAAGAAAACTGTACTTTGACCCTATCTGACGGAGTTTAAACATGCTAAATACAGGTCGTATAATAACACTACGATATCCACACAGCTATGGTATTAGCATTACTAGGTACTACAGAGCACGCAGATGTACAATTAATTTAGCAAATGTATTTTAGTATTATATTATCGTGCTTTGCTAAAATTTGATAATTAACCGTTTGCTGTGTTATCATACACTTTGTAATAAGCTGTATGTATTTTTTCATTTATTTTTAAACACAGGTCATGGATTTAAGTTAGCTCCTGTTGTTGGCCAGATTCTCACCGCCCTTGTTTGCGGTGCCCCAGCTCCGTATGATCTGACTCCATTCAAGATTGCCAGATTCTCATCAGTTTAAAGAAATGAATTTGACTATGCAATGTTGTGTAATCAGAACGGAAACCGTGTTTATACTTCAATAAATTCATACGTTTCATGAATAATTGTAAGTCGTTAATTCATGCAGACATTCACACACTCACCCACGCAGACATTCACATATTCATTCACATACATATTCACACATCTCTTCACGCCCGCCTATCCATCGGCCATTCCCCACACGCAAGCATGCACAAACAATCACGGCACCAAAATATATTAAATGCGAAGATAGTTATGATATTTCTATTTCACATGCATATATGATATATCACAGCCTATCCAGTAATGTACATGATGTTTAGTCTGACCTGTCTACAATCGCCACCTGTTTTAAGATAAGATATGATAGATTGTACTGCACCGCAGGCTAATAAGCCTCTGCGTTCCCATTGTATTGCTAGACTGTTATAGTGTAATTCTGCTTTTGTAATCAAATTTTATGTCTTCATTAGACCAATGCTTATCTAACTTATTTTGTCTGTGAGTGAGTTCTGGGGATCGATTACTCTATTTGTGAAGTAATGTTTCCTGAATTCATGTGAGAAGCGGTTCTTTTTCAGTTTGTATGTGTGTCCTCTGGTTATTGAATGATTAATTGTGAACAAATTTTGTATTACTTGTTTGTCATAGTGCCCATGCATAATTTTATATACTTCTATAATGGCTGTATTCGACTGGGACTTTTCCGTAGAGTAAACTTAGGCTCCGCCCTCATGCGCAGTGGTCAAAATGTGCTATACGCAAACGTACCAGTCGAATGAAAAAACCCCTCTATCAGTATGTGGCAATCTTGAAAATAAAATCCATCTTTAAGCGCTGTTTTCAGTCATAGTGAATGGTGAATAATGGTAGAGTCCACCTCCCTAATTCCCGCGTTTTCATATTTTTCATCACGTGATCTACTTCACGAAACATGCCACACGCTCTATTTTTGTCCTAGAAATACCAGTCGAATAAATAATACTTTCTATGGAGCTATACTCTTCTCTAAGTTTTCGCCCAGTCGAATACGGCCAATGTCTTCGATATTTTAATGTCGGGAGATTTAGTTTCTTCAGCCTATCAGGATAGCTTATTCCCTTCATTGAAGGAATCTGTCTTGTTGCTCTTCTTTGTATGTTTTCAATACTAGTGATGCCTTTTTCTTTGTATGAACACCACACGCTATTTGCATATTCAATGTGTGGTCTTATACCGACGCATTGTATAGTAAGCTAAATGTTTCCTCTCTTAGATATGTATACGTTCTCTGAATTATTGCCATGATCTTGTTAGCCTTGTTTAATTGTTGGTGTATGCGTTTGCTAAAATTTAGTTGCCCGTCTATGATTACCCCAATATCGTTTTCAAATTCTGTATGTTTTAGAGCACAAAAGCACAGTTCCTTAAGGCGGGTGGTCAATGATCATAACACTACCAGCTTCAAAGAACCAACCTAGGAATGTGTCATGTGTGGGGTGGGTGGGTGGGGTGGGGGTGGTGTGGCGTGCGGGGAGGGGGGATCCTGGGGAGGTCCCATTTTGAGGGCACTGATGATGCAATTTGTTCCATCGGGTCCAACTGCAAATAACAGCGGGCAACCGTTTCTTAATAACAGTGTAAGCTACACGTTGTAGACATTACGCTTCAGCAGAAGGGTGAGGGTTTATTTTTACCTGTATTGTTACCTTGAAATTGGGATTCTGTGAATTAACTGTTGAAATTATATAAATCGGTCCCACAAAGAGTGCATAGCTAGAAATAGACGTGACGTGGCTAGAAATGGACATGTCTATATTTAAAAGCGTTCATTGCGTGACGCAAGCGCTTGCACTGGCAAATGTTGTAAATCATTATGCAATACAAATGACGAAAATCTTTGAATGTATGGCGAAGAAGCAACGTTAACATGTAGCGATTTTTTTCAGTTTTTTAGAACTGCCAAAACTACGCTAAATGTTATGGTAAGGGAATGTAGTGGATAGGTGTGCACATTGTGACGTTGACCATAAACAACGCGTTTAACTGAGCAATCAGAATTGCTACAAATGGTATAGTCCTCACATATGGTCAACAATAGGCCTATTGTTTGAATTTCACCTCAGTAGTTTTATCAAAAAAAGATTCTTCCATGCCGTACGAAACCTTTTGTATTCCGATTAACCTAATCCGTTGCGTGTCCGACTGTATTTGCAATATTAATTGCATATGCTATGAACATGCATTATACTTCTACATGATAAATCACAATAGCAGTTTGTTCCATTGAGGTTATTGAAGCACTATCATGTCTACATTGTGCATTTCATTATATTCATGTAAAGACATGATCAAATGAAAACTCGGAGAAGATGTACTAGTTAGTTTCATGATGATGTTGCAATACATTTCATATTGC
This sequence comes from Chaetoderma sp. LZ-2023a, assembly GCA_034401795.1. NCBI lineage: Eukaryota > Metazoa > Mollusca > Caudofoveata > Chaetodermatida > Chaetodermatidae > Chaetoderma > Chaetoderma sp. LZ-2023a. The sequence goes on from CM067370.1 coordinate 142,075,353, forward strand.
TATTATCAGTTCAAAAAGGGGATCTGCCACATGTCTCAATATGATACTTGCGCAATGCTCAATTCACCTGTCCAGAGTATCCATCCATCATCTGACCTCGTATGACGTCATAATCAGCTCAGCGCGTGTATGATGGCGTCACAATCATTACGTCACAAAGGGTTCCATATAGCCCGTCATCAAATCTCAAGTAGTCCGACACTTTGTATGAATTGTATGTCTTTGTAATTCTTTACTATTTAATAAACATGCTGTTGAGTAGTTTAAAACTAATTTGACTGGGCGTTGTTGCTGCCTTATGCAGCAACAGCACCCAGTCAAATTAGTTTCAAAATATTCAATAGGTTACCTGCGTGTTTTTTTGGGAAATTGATAGTCAGGGTGTTCAGAGATCGATCGATCTCAACACGAGCGAGGTGTGAGTGGAGCTTATCTAGAGATGTGTGTGTGTGTGTGGGGGGGGGGGGGTGGGGGTGGGGGTGGGTGGGGGCATAGCTGAATCCGGAAAGGTCCATTGGATATTGGATCAACGTGATCAAACTGAATTATTGTGAAAGGACAACTGATACAATAAATCTTCACATACAGACCTGGATTCCGATTCGAAATTGAACTAAGGTTATACAGCCCACTTTCAATGTATAATAAGCCATGACAATGTATGTCAGTTTGATATTAGTGCAAGATCGTGGAGGCGATATCCCAATCAGACGATGACAAAGGCAAAGCGACATATGCAATTTCTCTTATGGTCAATTGAGGAATCCAGTTTCTCGGTCAATCATATGACGCCATAATCAACTAAGTGACGCTAAGGGTGATGGCATAAAGAATTACGTAATGACTGACTCGATTTAGTCCGTCTTAAACGTCCGCCAGGTTGTGCGAATTGTATGTCTTTACTATTTAATAAACAAGCTGTTGAATAGTTTGAAACTAATTTGACTGGACGCTGTTGCTGTCATAGGCACCAACATTACCCAGTCAAATTAGTTTCAAAGTATTCGACTGCTTATCTGTATAGTTTTCTGAAAATTGAGATTCAGAGAGTGCAAGGATCGATTGATCCCAACACGGGAAAAGCGTGTGTGAACATTAGCCAAAAATTGGCGCGTGTAGCTAAAACTGGATTCATCCACTGGATATTCGGTCAAGACCGTATGACTTAATTACCCAATTTTAGATTTACAAAGATTTGGTAGGTTAGACCATTGCCTACCTGACAATTGACTATTAGATACTGGATATTTGAAAAACATCTAGAGCCCAAGTGAATTTTGCCTCAACATCTTAGGTCTAAATTATATGTTACAAGACGGTTCTGTACACCATTTAATATTCAGTCAAGGACGGACTATCAATAGACCAATATTTTATTGCTCAATTAGGCATAGCCATTGTACACTGTCCATGTAATTTAATATATTTTTTTAGTTGTGAAGTTGAATTAAATCTACTTGTCGGCTTTGCATTTCCGTAACATTTGAAAATTCAACGAGCATTCACAACATACCCAATCATATATCGTATAATCATAGATATCGTATATATTGGCTAGATTGATCATGCGCATACCCTCACCACGGGGCTAGTTGGCGCTGACGATCATCTGCATATATATATATGTATATATATATATATATATATATATATATATATATATATATATATATATATATATATATATATATATATATATATATATATATATATATATATATATATATATATATATATATATATATATATATATATATTTATAGCCTTCAAAAATTACTAAATTATCTTTTGGTAATTTGAAAAGAAATTAAATAGACGCAAATTTACATATTTTTATCAAAAATTAAATTGTATTGGCTATATATTAATTTTGACACTTTATTCGACTACGTAATAGGTTTAGTAACAAAAACGTATTATTTTGGAGACTAGGTATCCGATTGTGTATATAGAGAAATTTAAAAGCTTTTCTCAACACGTTTCGGGCTCGAGTGCATTGCTGTGGCTGGCGCCGGAGTGCTCGGGGATGGGGCTGTTGAGGTTGTATACTTTTGGAGTCTTAGGTTGTGTGTATGTACGCGGTGAAGCGGGGTGGATCTTGGCATTTGATGGTTTCACTCTATGTGGATGGATATGATTTTTTTGGTTGTGAAATTGAATTAGAGACACGTGTCCCTAATTCAAGTTCGCAACTATAAAGATTATGTTAGTTTGTACGTAGCGAAATCGGTATGTGTTGCGATTTATTTCGTTTTATTACGTCTAGGCACATGATTTGGGTCTCTAGGGGTCTGTGTTTTGACAATTTTATATGGCCATTTGGTGCGAACGTGCATCTTTAAACAGTCTAAGTTGTAGAAAAACTATAATATTTAAACCGTAAAAGTGTCATCTCATTTATATGTTAAGCGTACTGATGATTACTGTTGAATATATAATACTCGTTTGGTCGAGATCCACTGCATATCTATCAATCGACTGTTACATCGAGGAATTGCATTGTTTTATCTATGCACTCCTAATTTTGGCCTAGAGACTATGTACGTGGCAGTGTTTGGCCCAGATTACAATTCTATACAGGTGCCAAAGTACGATAGTCAAATTCATACGACAAAGTCAACCATCAGCGCACCTTCCCTGCATTGACGTATTTTTATACGTCCGTTTGAAAAAACCGGGTCATATTATGTGATAGCGTGCGGTGTCTGTTTGTCTGTCTGTCTGTCTGTCTGTCTGTCTTTACATTGAAAAAAACCGCATTGGCACAGGAATTTAAGTAAAAATCTCTTTACCTAAATTTGTCCTATCGAGACCAAGTTTAGATTTACTTAGAGTGGTCCCCCCTTGAGATTAGTTGGGGTAAAGTGAATTAATCAGTAGGTCGCTTTAACAGGTAAAGCCTGGGATTGATCCTACATTATAGAGAAATCACACACACGAATGCACACACATACACGCACGTACGTACGTACGCACACGCACGTACGTACGCGCACGCACGTACGTACGCGCACGCACGCACGCACGCACGCACGCACGCACGCGCGCGCGCGCGCGCACGCACGCACGCGCGCGCACGCACGCACGCACGCACGCACGCACGCACGCACGCACGCACGCACGCACGCACGCACGCACGCACGCACGCACGCACGCACGCACGCACGCACGCACGCACGCACGCACGCACGCACGCACGCACGCACGCACGCACGCACGCACGCACGCACGCACGCACGCACGCACGCACGCACGCATACATCTGCACGAATGCACGCAATAATACATGCACATAGTATTACATGCACGAATGCACGCAGTAATGTATGCATGAACGCATGCACGAACAGACGCACGAATGCATGCACGCACACACACACCCACACACTAATGTACTCACGAATTAATGCACCCACACCCACATACACACGCGCGCACACATACACCCACGCAAATATAGATGCACGCACGTACGGATGTACGAGCACACACCCACACACATACAGACATACGAACAAAGTCACGGACGCACGCCCGCACGAACGCACGCCCGCCCGCACGCACGCACACACATTTGCAGACACAAAACTAAAAGATGTCCTACGGATATGATTTCATGTTGCCCCACCATTGATTTTGGTTGGGATTAGATTTATTTAAGAATAGGTAGGGAGGGATGAAACCTTGTCATTGTTAACAGGAGCCATGAGGTCTAACTTTGATCTTACTAGCAAATCTTTCAGGTTTGGATTTCTATTGTAAGCTATTACTGGTCGTGCTTTGATCGGTTCCTTTAATTTAGATTGCAACTGTGAATATTCGTCTTTCATAGTTTTCGCTAATTCAACATTACGTCTATTGTATATGAGTTGAAATGGGATAATTTTGTTCTTTTGTGATATTCCTGAATCTACATTTATTCCAAATGGTGCTTTTGGTTGGAGTGTTCTAATCCAATGGCCTTCTAGTATTTTGCGAAATGAACTCGTTTCTTCTTCACTATCGAAGGTCGGAATCTGTTCTATTGGCATGATTTCAAAATGATGTTCAACTGAATGATCAGGAAGTTGGAAATGTTGAGCAATTGGCGTATCTGCTGAGGTGGTAATATCAGAAACGTGGCGTCTAGCACGCACTCTAAATGCATTTTTTGTTTCACCAACATACTGTTTCTGGCAAAGGGCACAATTGATCAAATAGACTACATTCTCAGAATCACAAGGCATATTAGTTCGAATATGATATTCATTTTTAGTTTGAAAGCTCAGGAATGTTTGTTGGTTTACAATATAGTTGTTTACTTTGCATCTGTTTTTGTCGCATTTAGAAACTGATCCATCGCATATGATTGGTTTATTGTGTTTAATTTGGACAGGTTCAAACTCGTGTCCGCTATGAGGTTTTAGATTTTCAAGCTCATTGATGGTGTCTGCTTTAATTTCTCAAAGAAAACGGGCTGAATAGCCTCGTGCTTTCAAAGCATCAAACAGAGTAGAGCATGCACCATTCAGATTTTGCCTGTTGCTAGAGTTTCGAAAGAATCTTATGATTTGCGATTTGATCAGACCTTTAAATGTGTGTGGAGGATGAAATGATTTTTTGTGAAGCAGCTGATGTGAGTCTGTTGGCTTAAAGAATACTTTATATTCTAATTTTCCAGAGGAATCAAATTGAGGACCCTTATAGATCGTGACATCTAAAAAGTCAACAGATGTTCCACTAATAGTAGCTTTTAGCTTGATGTTTGAATCTTGGTTATTTAAAATGCGAAAAAATTCCCAAAGGTCTTCTTCTGAATGTTTCCAAATTATGAAGATGTCATCTAGATATCTGAGGTAAAGAAGAGGCTTTTTGGTTGATTTGTTCAGTGCCTCCTCTTCCCACTCCGTAACATAAATCGTGGCAAAACATGGGCTGAATCGTTTACCCATTGCACATCCACAGATTTGAAGGTAATTTTCACCATTAAATTGGAAATCATTTCCTTTAAGTCTTAGCTCTAATAATTTTAGAATTTCTGTGTCTGGTCGATCTGGATCAGGAAATTTGACAAAAGAATTCTTAATAGCATTGACTCCAGCATCAATATCTATATTGGTATACATAGCATCTATGTCTAATGTGACTAAATATGCATCTTTCGGAACTGGCAATTTGGATAACTTTGAAAGAAAGTTTTCTGTGTTCTTGAGAAAGCTCTTGTGTCTATTAGCAATGGGCTTTAAATAGTAATCAATGTATTCTGAAATGCCATAAGCCTCACTGCCACAGTCTGAAATGATGGGTCGTCCAGGTGGTGTCAATGGATCTAACCAGGTGCTGATAGGTTTATGGATTTTAGGCAAGGTATAAAATGTCCGATTTTGTGGATTATTCTCACCTAGCAGATACTTTAGCTGTTTCTTATCGCTGTACTTATCTGTATGCAATGAATTAAGTATTTCAATGAAATTTTGTCGGTTTTGAGGCCAAAATAAATTATCAAGTTTTCTGTAATGCCTGGTGTTAGTTAACTGTCTTTCAGCCTCGCGGATGTAGTTTTCTCTAGACATAATCACAGTTGCTGAACCTTTATCGGCTGGTTTTATAATAATATTCTGATTTCTACGTAATTTGTTGATGGCCTGTCGCTCGAGAAATGAAAGGTTTTGCTTATTGTTTGTAACTGGCAATGATCTGGCTATACCAGCAACCGTTTTTATGTTTGCCTTAATATTGTCATCACCTAGCCTATCTGGAGGGTCCCAACCGGATTTTCCAGTGAATGGTTTTGACTCTCCATTTAAATTTCGAAAATGATGGGCGATTTTTACTGAATGACCAAAATTAGCTACTTCAATAAGACCTGTGTCTAAAAGCAAATCTAATCCTGTTTTTGGTTTTGGAGTTGGTACAAAAGTAAGACCACGATCGAGAATTGATTTTTCAGATGGTGAGAGATCATAGTCAGCTGCTAAATTGACAAGGTTTGTTCCTAATCCTATGTTAGGGGAGCTATTGCCTTGACCCATATTTAGTTTAAACTAAGTAACGTCAACCAATGGTTATAAATACAATTAGCTGTTTCTTTCGTCCAATGGATTCTATCCTTCTCAACATGAAAATTGGCATCAGAGATTTTGAGGATGACCTTATCAACGTGGCAGTTGGACCTTGCTGATTCGTTGATACGCTTGAGACAGTACTTTTGCCTGTCTGACAAGCTATCAGAGAAGTTAATCTCAGCAAAGTGCAACTCCGCATTAGGGAAGGTGTTCTTAAATTCTCGAGCCATGAACCATAAATGGCTTGAGGCTTTGGTTGGATGCTCATTTTTGGAGTTGATGCCAATATTCAGGATGATCTTCTCCAGGCTAAGGCCATCCTGGTGCCGCATAGCCATTGTTCTGAAATGTGATAATGCGGCACCAGGATAGCACTCAACCTGGATGTCAGGATGGACGTCTAAATCAATTCGGGCTAGATTAGAGGACCCTATAATCAGAATCTTTTATGCCCTGTAGGTGGGGCTTAGAATACACCTTCCGTATCCTCTGCGTGTCGTACGAGGCGACTAAAGGAGGTAAGGGTGAGATAACCCTGACAGAAACCTCGAGTGCTGAAGACGGAGGTTCCAGGCCGCACGGCGCACTCTAATAAACCATGGATCCACGCACTTAACGCTTATGATCATGTCGATAGTCACTTACAGGACTGGCGGTATGATCAGCGAACGAAAAGAAGAAGAAGAAGATCAGAATCTTTTTGGTGATTCTGGGGATCCTCCACAGGCCCTTGCTATCCGATTGATGACGGTACTTAGCAAACTTCCTATCAGACAGGTTACTATTAATCTCCATAGGAGGGAGAGGAGGCGGAGACAGAGAAAGAGGAGCAGAAGAAGGTGCGTGAGGAGAAGAGAGATGAAGAGTAGGAGGAAGAGCAGGAGGATGGATGGATAGAGGAGATGCAAGAGGAGAAGATTGAGTATGAGAAGCAAGAGGCGGGATTGAGAGAGGAGATGCATGAAGAGAAGAAGTTTGAGGAGGAAGAGGAGGAGGCGGGATTGAGAGAGGAGAAGGAGGAAGAGGAGAAGATCGAGTCAGAAGGTGGGGACGAGAAGATAGTGGGAGAGATGAGGAAGAGTCGCTAGGTGGTAGATTGGGGGAACAGTGAGTAACAACCCGACAATGGCGCACAGGAGGAGAATTTGTCTTTGGGAGAGCCGGCCATGACTCTGTTACATCATCAACACCAGGTGCTGGTGTTGGTGATATATACAGATTCGTCCGCTTGGAAGTGGTAGGCGAGGGTGTGAAGGTGGTTGGTGACCGTTGTCGTTTGTTAGTCATTGTTGAATGTGAACCTGAACCTGTACTCGGTGTGGCCGCCGGTGTTGGTACAGACATCACTCTATTTTGCTCATAACTAGCTATTTCTGCCAAAAATTTCCAAAAATTTGTGATTGTTGTTGTGGCCAATTTATTTCCAAAATTTTGCCTACCCCATTTCAATGCTATGCCTTTGGCTCTGTGTAGATCAAGAATTACATTAGATTCGGCCACTTTTACCTCTGCCTTTAATTTGTCCAATTTGCTTTGATAATGTTTGATTAAATTTTCTAAGCAGCTATGAGCCCAAATTTGGTTTATCATGCTGATCGATTAAAAAAATTCGTCATCTCGTAAGGCAGGGCAGAAAAACGAGTTCATCTCCTCCATTTTCATGCTGAGAGATTTCGGGAGAGAGTCTGCTGCCAAATGCTCTCGTAAAAGACCATAGTGATGCAAGCGTTGCAACACATGGAAGTACATCTTAACCAGTCTCTGAAAGGCCTGAACAGACTGGTTAGGAGCACTTTTGGTTGATGAAAGGTTGGACGCTGGGTTGCCAGATTTGCGTCCTTTACCCACTGGGCCATTGAAATTCTTGGCCATTTTAGAACGTGATCAAATTTCTACAGATTCATGTCAAATTTAGTCAGAAAAATTCAAAAAAGTTAAATACCAAATATTAACTAGAGCGATATCTGTTGAAACAATTTAGAAACTGAGAAATAAGAACAATTAATACAAGATTATTATATATATATATATATATATATATATATATATATATATATATATATATATATATATATATATATATATATATATATATATATATATATAAAAATATATATATATATAAAACTAAAGCTTACACTGTCAGCTGCTGGAGCGCTTTCGACGTAATGGTCTTCGTCATGCAGCGAAACAACTGGTCTAATGGCAACTGATAATTCTTACATATTTATAGGAGTATTACTGCAATGGTGACTACTGATTAACTATTAATTCAGTCTCTCCACAAAAGATCAAACCAAACCCGAAGACCTGCTTTAGATCAATGTGCGCCTTGGGCGCTACTGAAGTCAAACAGCTAATACAAAAGGCGTGATTGCTTAATTATATCGAGCTTATCTAACTGGAGCATAGGTTAGTACGCCGGTTCGTTTCAGGCGTTCTGTCTGTCTGTCCGTCTGTCCGTCTGTCCGTCCGTCCGTCCGTCCGTCTGTCCGTCCATCCCTCTGTCCGTCTGTCCGTCCGTCCGTCTGTTAGCAAATCCGTGTCGGGCCATATCTAAAAAACTTCTTAACCTACATTTGAAATTTGCACAGATTAATCGGAGACGATGTGTCAAGATTTCCTTTCGTCAAGATCTGTCAATATTTGATAGAATTATCCCCCCTGAAATGCATAAAATGCGTAAAAAATTTCGTGCACGGGCTGTATCTCAAAAACCTCTTAATCTACATTTGAAATTTCCCCCCAGTGCACATATTAGCCGGAGACGATGTGTCATGATTTCGTTTCGTCGAGATCTGTGGATATTTGCAAGAGTTATCCTCCCCTGACATGTGTAAAATGCATTAAAAATTCCGTGCCCAGGCCATATTTAAAAAACTTCTCAACCTACATTTGAAATTTTTGCTCCAGTGTACATATTAGCTGCAGACGATGCGTCGTGATTTTGTTTCAGTGAGATCCGTCTGTATTTGTGAGAGTTATCTCCCCCTGAAAGCAGTAAAATTTGTAAAAAAATATTTCCGGGCCCAGATCTCAGGGTGTTTTGAACCTATATTTGAAATTCGATTTCCAATGAACATATACGTAGAGACGAAGTGTCATGATTTCGTTTCGGCGAGATCTGTCCATATTTCCCAGAATTATACTCCCTGAAAAGATTAAAATTCATTAAAGACGGGCGTAGTAAGCCCCGCTATGCGGCGATCTTGTTTGGAAAAGATATTCCTACAATGCAGTGCGTATAACAGAGAATTTGGCTGAATCCTGAAATGGCGTCAGTGCTGGAAGAGTGTACTCATAGTACAAAATTATGTAAGATACATTGTCTTGGTTGACTTGGACGAAGCAGGCCAGAACCATCCTCTGCAGATGTCTCAAGGGATGCCCACTTGCGGCTCAGGAGAGGACGACTTTCGAGTATTTACCACTCCAGTGATACATTTCGGAAACAGTCTTCTCATGGCCTGCAGATGGACATTGAATGAGCAAACATTTTTAAATTCTTAATAAAATCATCGACAAAACGGCTAAAAGATGTAAGGCAATAATAATAATAATAATAATAATAATAATAATAATAATAATAATAATAATAATAATAATATATAAGTATAAACACTTGACTTCAAGTGCAAGTAACCAAACATATCTCTCTCTCTCTCTCTCTCTCTCTCTCTCTCTCTCTCTCTCTCTCTCTCTTCATTTCCATCTTCTCGCAATGCTTTTATTCTTGTATGCTTCTACTCCTTATATGTTTCTCCCTTCATTATGTTATAAAATTCTTATATACAATCTATTTATATATGCTACATGGTAATAATTCTGTTGGGAGAGGGTTTAATTAAGTAGGAAGAACTTGTACCCGATCCCATTGTAGGCCTATATTTTCGTGCAATAAAATATGTTTAAATAAAGAATCAAATCTGAAATGTCGCTTTTGATAGGGCTATATACCAGTATATACGATATCTAAGCATATATCTATGTATAACACTCTGTGTACACAGATGATACTTCTTACGTCACACGGAGTAATTGCATACATATTCATGAAAACTTCCCTTCAAAAGGAAATGTAGGCCTTCTTATTAACATTCGCTGTATTTATTAAATGCATTAATTTATGCAATTTTTGTGTAAAGAATTACCGCAAGGAATGACAGCGTTAAAATGCGTATGCGCGGCGTACTTGGACCGTGTCGGTGTGCATTTAATCCAATAGTGGCTAAATTTGGCCGATAACATTAAAGAAAATTGCTCATTGAATGCCCGTTTGCAGGTCAAGAGAAGACTAATTATGAAAATTTACCACTGGAATGGCTGGCTCGATTATCGAGCCAGACATTCCAGTCGTAAATTTTCAAAAGTATTATCTTGGCTTGTTAGCAAATGGATATTCTTCAAGAGCAATGCAGAGGCCGGTTTTGGCGGGCTTCGGCATGAAAGGGTTAAAGTCGGATTCGGCATGAAAGGGTTAAAGCACAGGGACCGATCCCTAATTTTTGTAGGGAGGGGTTTCACTAAAAAGGGTACTTCTCAAACACCAGAACCAGCGGTATCCAACCTACCATGGGTTGGTGGGTCATGGGCCATACTTGGAGAATTTGTAACGGTAATTTCCTCTCAGATGGTTTCTCCTGCATTTTAGAGGTAACTATGGTCCCTATGGATAAAAATTAAAATTATCCCCCAAAAGGCAAAAGGGCACTCTGTTATCAAGGAGGAGGTTCGAACCCCTCGACCCCCCCCCATGACGAAAGATAAACTATTTTCTATAGGCCTATATGGTTATTTTCAAGAAAAGTTGGCTGAAAATCATGCAGATTTATGCAGCAATGAGTTTCATTCAAAATATTGTAAGAATATTCGGCAGGATACTGGATATGCAAGCCACGTTAAGCCACTTATATTATAATTTATGACTAATGCGATTAAGGGAAAAGAATGCGTTGAGTGGGTGGGTTGTGGGTGGGGGGAATCCATTTTCATCAGACGCATATATGAATATTGTCGCCTCTAGGCATCTTCAGGTGAGGTTTAAAATCACCCATGCGTACCCGTATCATATTTAGTCAGTTATATGCGTCCTCAGCTGGCCAAGCGCACACTCTGAGCCACTACGGACACGCTTGAATGACATCCGAAATATGTACGTATATAGATATGTTGTAGGCATATGTCTACATGGATTTTGATTGCAATCCTTTTTAGTTTTAGGCATACATTATAGGCAAGCGATGTCCTGACGAGGCCATTGTTGGTGTTTTAACTTACTTCTTCGAGCTTGACTCATATTCAAGATGGCGTCTGGTAGAAATAGGCCTATCTGTTTATCGCTACTTTGTTTATGCGCAATTTCGCTATTTCCGCGCATTACTTTTGGACAAACTACAACAATTCCTGGCGGACTAACCATTGAGGAAACGCCACAAATAATAATTGTCGCTTTCCAAGGTAGACTACAACCTGGCACTAGTAAGGCTGTTAGCGATTTATACGATACTAGCGATGTAGCTATTAAAAATCCTAATGGATGCCCGATAACTGGAACATTTTTCCTTGGCGATACACACACGGATTACAATTACGTCAAGCAATGGCGCGATTATGGACTGGAGATAGCCATATACAGCAAATCTCTTAAGGAAACTAACGAATATTGGAATACGATAACTAGCTCTGAAATGGACGAGGAGGTTGGCGGGATGAAGAAATTACTGAAAGACTATGATATAACGGCTTATGGTTATAGAAATCCAAGCTTCTACTCAGCAGGAGACACACAGTTTACGTCGCTGGTAAAAAATGGTATTCTGTATGACAGCACCCTGCAAATTATACGGCGGGCGCACACCGCCCCAGGTTACTGGCCGACCAAAATGACGGATGTGTGGGGATATAAGTGCCAATCTTCCACCTGTCCGGCAAACATCTATCCGCAATTATGGGAGGTTCCAATCGTTACCCTGGTGACATCTGAAAAAGTTGCTGTTTCAACAGTCGAGGCTTCTGGGCTAACCGACACCGTGAACAGTGTGTTTGAGGTCCTGTTGAATAACTACCATGGCCACAGGAATAGCAATAAAGCACCATTCGTTATCAATCTGACACCAAGCTGGCTGATGGGTGAGACTGGACCAGTACGGATACAAGGTGGGTAACCCATTGACTAACTTCAATATAAGCTTTTGATCCCATAATTTCCAGACTATCAATTCAAGGTAACTAGATACATGTAAGCTACTGAATATATTAGAACTAATTTGTCAGCAAACGGTTGCTCGAAGTCAAACTAATTATTAGTTTCAAAATGTTCAGCAGATTGTTTATTAACTTGTAATTGAGTTTTTGACTTCGGCCATTCACGTTGAAAGGGTTAAGGCAACATGAAGATAAAAAAGCCGTTGAATATTTTGAACCTTCTTCTTGCGTTCACATTTGACTACATTTGAATGTCGCACATCTGGATGAAGCTGGCTGTGATACCCAGGTTGTTTGTATCTCCGTACAGCTTGTCATTGAGGGATGTTGTTGATGTCCAGTAGCGGTACCGCTGCTGATTGAAACGTGGGCAATCCTGTAAGATGTGTGTAACTGTTTCTTGGCTGGTGCCACAGGGGCACATTGCAGATGTGCCACTCTTCAGTTTGTTGTACATGTGAGCACTCAGCCCGCAGTGTCCTGAACGGAGATGAAAGATTATCACTTGTTCTCTTCTGGACAGCTGATTATGGATGGTTGCTGATTCCTGTTCTGGATGCTCACCTCTCCATTTCTTCTTTAATGCTTGGTTGATCACCGTCTTGACCTCTTTGAGTGTGCATCGGTCATGGTGTTGTTCTTTAGTTGACCCTGCTTTTGCTAGAACACCGGCTCTTTAGTTTCCTGAGATATTACAATGAGATGGGATCCATTGGAGGATAACAGTTCTGGCATTGAGTGACAATTACTATAACTTGTTAGTCAAATCAGTTAATTCCAAGCTTTGAGAGTTGAGAGCTTGTAATACAGAGAGTACATCAATGAGAAGGACTATATCTGCACCATGTGATCGTTCGTTTGTTGTTAATACATCAGCGGCCTTTTCAAGTGCTTTACATTTTGCTTTGTAGTTGGAGCAGATATGGCATGTTGCGATGGTAATTTCTGCTTAACTGCCACATGGATAGTTGATGAAAATACAGCCACCATCATTTGTAGCTGCTTCTGTTACGGATCCATCAGTGAAGGCACGTACCCATTGATTTTGTTGATACTTTTCATTTAAGACTTCCAGTGATAGGGTTCTTAGTTCCATACTGGAGTGTGAGCTCTTGTTAGAAATGCCATATATGGAGTCTCTGATGATAAAGCTTTATTCAGTCAAGTGTGGTGGCATTGGGTTATGAGTACAGAGTGGTGAGGGTTCAATATTCTGGATAGAGAGCAATCTCTTTGTTAGGTCTCTAGAAAGGCGTGTGAGACTTTGACGTTTGAGTCTTCTTTTTGATGGTTCCTGCATTCTCTTATACATTGGGTGGTCACCAAGTCGTTTAAACTTCTCGGCTTGTAGAATCACTGGCATTTCGTCTGTCTTCGAGAGGTTGGATACCTGTGGCCTTTTCCATTTCAAGAATTGGTGTAGATCGCATAGCACCTGTGATGATACGAAGAGCTTGATTTTGTATTTTGGAGAGCTTGCTGAGATTGGACTTGGCTGCAGTTGACCAGGCTGATGCACCATATTCCAGAACAGGGCGACTTTCTTCAGGGTTGTCATCTGCTCCCCAGTTCGTACCAGCTAACTTTTTCATGAGAGATAATCGTTGTCGGGCCTTTGATGCAGCATTGATTATTTGATTTCTCCACGTTACTTTCTTGTCTAAAGAGACTCCCATGTAGGTTGGTACTTCTTCTTCTGGGAGAGATTCTCCTTTAAAGGTCAGATTGACTGCCTTTACTTTGGTGGATATGGTAAACGTTGAGTGGACTGTCTTGTTCTTATTCACTTCTACCGCCCATTCTGTTGTCCATGCCTCAAGTTTGTTAAGGGCCTCTTGGATTCTGACTTGTGCTGTACCAATGTATTCCTCTTTACACCAGAAGACCAGATCATCTGCATACAGTGCAGCATTGACATGTGTTGGACGAATCTTAATCATATCATTTATGAAGAGGAGGAAAAGTGTTGGTGATAGTACTCCACCTTGGGGAACACCGTTTTTAACTTTTTTCTTCTTGCTTTTGAAGCCATCGATTTATACTCGTGCTTTTCTGTTATGGAGTAGATGTTGTGTCCACTTGAGCATGTTATTGCTGATGTTGTATCTTTTTAACTTCAAAAGCGGTCCGTCCTTCCACACTTTGTCGTAGGCATTTTTTAGATCTACCCAGACTGCTAACACGTGTTTTTTCTCCTGAAGAGCATCCTCAATGTCCTGGGCGACATAGGCAACCATATCTTCTGTCGACCTGTGTCTGCGAAAGCCTGCCTGTTTTTTTATGGCAATGATGTTGTTCTCTTCAAGGTACCACATCAGTCGGGAGTTCACCATTCTTTCCATAAGCTTTCCCACACAGCTTAATAAGCTGCTAGGACGGTAACTATCAGGCTTAGTCTTGTTCTTTCCTTTCTTCAGTATCGGGCATACTAGGGCGTCTCCAGATCTGTGGTACATCACCTGTGCGCCAGCTTATGTTGTATACATCCAGTAGCTTCCGCTTGGTGGCAGTGCCCAGGTGCAGCAGCATTTCATTTGTAATGTTATCCGGGCCAGGTGATTTCTTCTTCTTCAGTGTCTTGAGTACTGCTTCTAGCTCTCATTCTGAGAACGGGATGTTCATGCAGCCATCTGTATAATCTGTGTTCTGTTCATGTTTAAACTGCCCTCACTTCTTTTCTCCGGCTAGTTAGTTCTCCAACAGTCTGTAAATAATGTAGTATCATATTAGCTGCGCGTTTTCCAGTATGTGTTGGACCATTACTTTCAAGAAAAATCTGTGACGTTGGTGCTTTTTCATCATTTAACTGGCGGGTCGGCTTCCACAGTTTCTTACCATCTTTGCCCATATTGAGGCCTTCTGTTTTCTTGTGCCAGCTTTTCCTAGTAGCTGGCAGTTTTGCTCTGGCAAATTTTGCTTTAGCACGGCTAAGGGCTGTGTTGTTTTCTTCACCAGGGCTCCTTTCTGCATTAACTCTAGCTTCTTCCAGTTTATTGTGAAGGGGTTGTAGATCGGATGTACAGTATGGCTTGTACGATTTCCTGGCCCCTCTGGGGATGCTGTTTTTGGCAGCCAGACTGCTGGCATTGTTGTGGCTGTCAACTACTTTATTTATGTTATTTTCAGCCTGAACACTGTGAAAATTCATCCGATAGCTCTTGGAAATGTGACCAGTTCGCTTTCTTGTAATTCCACCGTGGCACAGGCTTGCTGAGTGGAGGTTCCCTGACTACATCCAGTGTAATGTTAGCGGGTCTGTGGTCACTGCCTCCAAGCTGATTGCCGACTTCACGTTGCGCAACTCTGTGCAAATCTTCGGTTGAGAATGCTAGATCTGGTGTTGTTGTTGAGTGCCATCCCCTAGAGTAGAAGGTAGTATGGTCATCAGCTTTGTTTATCAGTATCAGTCTGTTCTCGTCCTGCCAGTTTTCGACTTCTTCACCACGGTTGTCGATCTCTTAATAACCCCAGCTTGGGGAATAACTATTAAAATCTCCAACTATCAGCCAATTATCCTCGATGTATAGATATTATCAAGCGAAAGGTTTTTATCTTGCGGGCAATAGAAGTTAACAATTTGGATGGATCTATGGACAGAATTTCAGGAAACCAGAGTGGTTTCTGGATGATAACTCTGTTACCGTTTGTCGGATCGCGTTGAAACTTCATGGAGTGGTTGGACCAGGACTGGGGAAGAAACCTATCGAAATTGACAACGATCTGAAATCCAAGATGTCCGCCAGCCACCGGTAGCCATCTTGAAAATTGGTTTCTGGATTATAGCTCCGTTACCGTTTATCGGATCGCTTTGAAACTTCATAGAATGGTTGGACTAAGTCTGCGGAAGGAAGAACCCTATCGAAATGACAATGATCCGAAATCCAAGATGGCCGCCATCCACTGGTGGCCATCTTGAAAATTGGTTTCCAAATGATAACTCCGTTACCGTTTATCGGATCCCTTTGAAATTTCATAGGGTGGGTGGACTAGGTGTGGAGAAGAAACTTCTCGAAATTGACGATGAGCCGAACTCCAAGATGGCCGCCAGCCATGGGCTGCCGTCTTGAAAGTTGGTTTCTGGATTTCATTTATTGGATTACTTCCTATGGTCGTTGGAATATGTCTGGTGAAGAAACTTATCAAAATTTACGATAATCCGAAATCTAGTATGGCCGCCAGTCAGCAGCAGCCATCTTGAAAATTGGTTTCCGGACGATACCTCCTTAACCGTTTAGCGGATCGCTTTGACACTTCATAAGGATTGCTGGTCTGATGGGGCTGAGGAAGAAATAAATATTTTCTGATAGCTCTCATTCATTGGCTTGTCATCATGGCGGGGTATTATGCGCCGTTTGCGAAGCTCTTGTTACTAATGTCATCCACCTTTGCTTCTTGTTTTACGGTCATGTCGAAAGGTCTGGCACCATCGAATAAAGAAGCGCTGATCAGGATGGAGGTGCGACTCTTGGATACATGCCACATCTATATCCTCTTCTTTAAGTCTTTGTTGTAGTTCTGTTTTCTTCTTCCTTACTCCTTCAGCATTCCACTGGCATATTTTAAGTGGCTTTGATATTGATGTTAGAGCTTGGCCAGTAGCATTTAACCGTCTCCTACGCCTCATGGC
This sequence comes from Chaetoderma sp. LZ-2023a, assembly GCA_034401795.1. NCBI lineage: Eukaryota > Metazoa > Mollusca > Caudofoveata > Chaetodermatida > Chaetodermatidae > Chaetoderma > Chaetoderma sp. LZ-2023a. The sequence goes on from CM067370.1 coordinate 142,092,228, forward strand.
TCCTCGAGTCACAGTGGGGTCGCCAGTCGCTTGGGTGGGCCGCTTAGGGCCGGCACCCTCCCTTCCTAGTGTACCAAAGGACGAGCACCATCTTGACATGCATAATGTGATGTAGTCATGTTGTGATGGAGCATTATGTTGCGGTTAACCACTAGGTGTTTCACCCCGAGCCACGATGAGTCCCAGCATATCAGTCTTCGTCCGGGGATTTTGAACCTAATTTGACAGGAATCTGTTGCTACTGTATGCAGCAACAGCTTCCAGCCAAATTAGTTTCAAAATATTCGACAAAACATGCCTTACATTAGAAATAATCTGCCGTTTATGGTATGTGGGGTTTAAAGGATTAACAAAGAAAATACAGATTCCAAATTCCACAAGTGATCAAATGTCAAATTCCACGCAAGCAATGAAATTTCAAATTCCACAAGTGATCAAATGTCAAATTCCACGCAAGTAATGAAATTTCAAATTCCACAAGTAATCAAATGTCAAATTCCACGCAAGTAATGAAATTTCAAATTCCACAAGTGATCAAATGTCAAATTCCACGCAAGTAATGAAATTTCAAATTCCACAAGTGATCAAATGTCAAATTCCACGCAAGTAATGAAATTTCAAATTCCACAAGTGATCAAATGTCAAATTCCACGCAAGTAATGAAATTTCAAATTCCACAAGTGATCAAATGTCAAATTCCACGCAAGTAATGAAATTTCAAATTCCACAAGTGATCAAATGTCAAATTCCACGCAAGTAATGAAATTTCAAATTCCACAAGTGATCAAATGTCAAATTCCACGCAAGTAATGAAATTTCAAATTCCACAAGTGATCAAATGTCAAATTCCACGCAAGCAATGAAATTTCAAATTCCACAAGTGATCAAATGTCAAATTCCACGCAAGCAATGAAATTTCAAATTCCACAAGTGATCAAATGTCAAATTCCACGCAAGTAATGAAATTTCAAATTCCACAAGTGATCAAATGTCAAATTCCACGCAAGTAATGAAATTTCAAATTCCACAAGTGATCAAATGTCAAATTCCACGCAAGTAATGAAATTTCAAATTCCACAAGTGATCAAATGTCAAATTCCACGCAAGTAATGAAATTTCAAATTCCACAAGTGATCAAATGTCAAATTCCACGCAAGTAATGAAATTTCAAATTCCACAAGTGATCAAATGTCAAATTCCACGCAAGTAATGACATTTCAAATTCCACAAGTGATCAAATGTCAAATTCCACGCAAGTAATGAAATTTCAAATTCCACAAGTGATCAAATGTCAAATTCCACGCAAGTAATGAAATTTCAAATTCCACAAGTGATCAAATGTCAAATTCCACGCAAGTAATGAAATTTCAAATTCCACAAGTGATCAAATGTCAAATTTCACACAATTAATGAAATGTCAAATTCCGCACAAGTCATGAGATTGTAAACACAGTTTTGGCACAAAAATTCAGCACCTATTCGTTGACATCTTCATAAATATTCAGCACACAATTTGACATCTTTCACACATAGAACGAGAGATGATTCCTGTTTATAACATGCGAGAATCAAAATTTAAAAAAAACCAGGTAAAATAATAAACGTGTTTGACAAAAAAGTAAATTCTTGTTAATAATGATATCTAGGCCCTATGTACTTGGACCGTTATACGGGAGACACAATATTGGATAATTCCAATATTGGACCCAATATTTATTTACAGCATGTTCTGACCTAAAATCGACTTAATAAGTGATTCGTTAACGACACACAGCTGTTATTATATTCATTTTTATTGCAGTAGAAGATTGAGGCAGAGGTTTAAATATATTAACGATCATGGACATGATAATACCAATGGAGGGATCCGATCTATCACTCGAGTATCTGACGTCATGATCAAAATAGGTCACATGTTAGCTGTTAGCCGGCTTCGCAGTCAAATTGCGTAGCTCTGGTATTAATAAGGCCCAACAGCAATCATCTAAATTATATCCTTGACGAATTCGCGATTTAATAACTAGGCCCCTATATACTGTTAAATATTTTGAAACAAATTTAATTGAGATGTGTTGCTGTCAGTGCTTACATATATTGCTACCCTGAAGTTCTGATTTTCGAAATTCAGGGATTAACGTGTTAACTATTTAGCGACTTAATTCGAATAAAATGCAAAATATTTGATTAATGAATGTTCATTTCCAGGCATAGAGAAGACTATTTTTTCAAAATTTACCACTGGAATAACTGCCTCGTTTTCGAGCCAGTCATTCCAGTGATAAATTTTCAAAAATAGTCTGCTCTTGCCCTGCAAATGGACATTCCTCCAGACCACCGCAGAGGCCGGTTTTGTGAGGCTTCGCCATGAAAGTATTAATATATATTCAAACACCTGTACACAGTGGGGTGAGGTGGGGGTGGGGTGGGGGTGGGGTGGGGGTGGGGTGTTTAGCTAGACACAGTTATGGCCATAGCCAGAAATTGATCGCTATGAGATTAATATAGTTACGTCACTCTATTGTTCTGTAATCGATACGACATGGTAAGCTACAGAATACACGTTCTTGTACAGAAATTAGTGACGGTTCCGAATAACAGTTCACATTTAACACGCAGTGAAGTGGAAAATATAAAGCTGTCCTTTGACAGCTCAAATGAGTGCTCAACCTCAACGAGTAATTAGTCAGGATTGAGTTTAGTAGAAATCGTCCACATTTAATACCATTAGTTGACTGAGCAACGCAGTGAGCGAGTCAGAAAATGAGCATTCTAAACCTTACATAGATGTGTAGCAAACGTACCATTACGCATCATTTGAAGATATCATAATGCAGCAGATATAAGTAATTATTTCACGTACCTTTTTATTTGGCGTGTGAAAAACATGTGTTTTCACTATTACTTTTTTCAGGGTCCATAAAAATGTTCATTCGGTCTCCAGTCAACATCCCACAATTCATTGCGCTTACTACTGTTTAACGTTAAACCGGAACCTGTACCAGGAACAGTGTTCCGGTTAACGTTACACTATTGTAAGCGCAATGAATTGTGGAATGTTGGCTGGAGACCGAATGAACATTTTTATGGACCCTGAAAAAAGTAATAGTGAAAACACATGTTTGGAAGACCATATAATTGTTAAAGAAATGAAACAAACAAATCCAGTTTTCGCGTCAGACGACATCTGCCAGTTGCTGTCAAACGGGACATGTTGATTTCACCAACATAATAAAAATAATAATAATAATAATAATAATAATAATAATAATAATAATAATAATTTCTCTATATATGGTAAAAACTAGAATAACCTTAACGTTAGGCCCTATATGGTATGCGAAACAATCCTTATTTTAATTTTAAACACCAGATTTACTACTTTACAAAGCAAAGCTTTAGGATTTTGATTTTGAAAATGGTGTTGCTGCTGTCTATGTATACCGGGTATTACGAAAAATGGAATTTGCTCAGGTCTGGATTTCCTACAATAAATTAAATTGCGCTCCTTTTTAGCGGCGTTTGTATCATTATTTTTGCTGACAAACTCTCCTGTTGTCATATCATAGACAGTGATGTCATATCATCATCTTGTCGCTATATAATTAACATATTTACATCCCTGTTAGAAACTGATACCTATGTACACACAATCTCTGGAAACCGATACTGGGTATTTACTAGCGGTACATTCATTTGAAGTATTAAAAAGAACTTAATGCATGTATTATTTCACTGACCACTGGCTAATTACTAAATATAAGCCATTTTGTGACAAAAGATTTACATTCATATATGGTCCGAGTACAGGTTTCTAACAGTATATAGACAGTTTGGCGGATTGCATATGAATTAAAGCTGTGTCAAGAAATGGCTTCTATTTAGTAATTAGCAAGTGGTCAGTGAAATATTACACGCATTACAATTTTTTAATTTTTCCAAATAAATTTACCGTGTGTAAATACCCAGTATCGGTTTTCAGAGAGTTTTTGTGTACTTAGGTACCACTTTCTAACAGAGGTGTAAATCTGTTAATTATTTACCGACCAGATAATGCTATAACATCACAGTCTATGATATTACAATAGGCGAGTTTGTCCGCAAAAATAATGATACAAATGCCGCTAAAATGGGAGCATAACTTAATTTATTGTAGTAAATCCAGGCCTGGTCAAATTCCATTTTTCGCAATACCCAGTATACATAGACAGCAGCAACAGCATTTTCAAAATCAAAATCCCGTGTCTTTGCTTTGTAAAGTAGTAAAGCTGGTGTTTAAAATTAAAATAAGGATTATTTTGCAATTCATAAAACGTTAAAATTATTTAGTATTTACCATATTTAGAAACTGGTCGTGTTTGGATTGAGCTTGAGCGCAAAAAAACTCAATCTAGATTTGCAAAAATATAAGCGCCCCATGTCCTTTCGGTGCATCCGTAGAAAAGAATCATTGTTATGTTGGTGAAATCAACATGCCGTATTTGACAGCAATCGCGTAAACTGACAAACAGACAGCGAAAACTGGACCTGTTTGTTTCATTTCTTTACCACTTATGAACATATTTATGGCCCCTGAAAAAAGTAATAGTGAAAACAAATGTTTTTCACACGCCAAATAAAAAGGTAGGTAAAGTAATTACTTATTTCTGCTGCATTTTGATAAAATCTTCAAATGCTGTGTAAAAATGATGTATCTATTGAAATAAACATGTTTTGATGATGTCACTGAAACAACTAGTGCAGGAGAACACAAAAGGAGCAATTGTTAGAAAGATAACTCTGTTAGAAACATACAACCGGCGAAATGGACCATATCCTGTTAGAAACCGGTGCACGGACCATATATATTGCTGTCCATTTTCAATTAGATGGATACACAATTAATCGATCATTGATGGATATTCTCATACTTATGATCACTTCATTCACTCAATAGCAGAATCCATTTCTAGTTACGCATACACACACGCGTGTAGTGGCCATTCAGTACCGGTAGGACTTATTTAGCATTTGACCGATGAAACACCAGTTATCTCGATTTCAATGTGACATACAAGAGTTCTTGAAAATTTTGACCGGAAGCCGTTGCTGTCTTAAAAAGCAACAGCTTCTAGGCAAGTTAATTTAAAAAAAATTCAACATGGTATTTCATACATCATAGTCTATTGTCATATCGAGTCTCTATCACATATAACGTTAGCCTATAAAATAGAGGGATCCGATCTATTACTCAAGTATCAAACGTCATAATCAATGGACATTTCCAGTTTATCCATCCGTCATATGACGTCTAAATCAACAACGTGACGTGTAGGATGACGTCACGAATGACGTAGATAACTACGTCACGAACGCATAATTGGTGCCGGACTAAGCGTTGTACGAACTATATGTTTGCCATAGGCAGCAACAACACCAAGGCAAATTAGTTTCAGAATAATCAACAGTTTACCTGTATATGTGTCTGGAAATTGATAGTCAGGGAGTTGAGGGGTCTATCGATCCCGACACTAGTGAGGTGTGGGTGGAGCTTAGCTAGAGATGGGCGGAGCATAGCTAAAACTGGAAAGGCCCATTACGTCTCAAGTAAGCTGACGTCACACTCATAATGACCTATCTACCTCCATCTTGAAAAGTCCGTCAAGTATACGAACTGTCTTTGATGAATTTACAATTTAATAAGCTTTCTGTTAAATATTTTGAAAATAATTTGATTGGGAGCAGATGTTGCGTGCTTGGGGTCACAGGCAAAAACTGTACCAAGTTAAATTAATTTCAAAATATTCCACAGTTTACCTGTATAGTTACTTTAACATTTATATACTTGTAATTCAGGTTTCAAAGCTTCAACTCTTTTCCTACATATTCCAACCTGGCCCAGTTCTTACGCTTCATTCAACACCATAGCAACATTGACATTGTTTTTAAAAATCTTTTTGCTGTCTAACGAATCATTTATTTATAATACTGGAGGATTCCAGTTTTTCAGCCAATCATATGACGTCATAATCAACTACGTGATGTGTGGGATGGCATCATAATCAATTAAGCCATGAAAGTCTAGATTTAGTCCGCCTTAATAGTCTGCCAGGTTGTACGAATGGTATGTCTTTACTATTTAATAAGCATGCTGTTGAATATTTTGAAACTAATTTGACTGGCCGCTTTTGCTGCCATGGGCATCAACAGCGCCTAGTCAAATTAGTTTCAAAATATTAAACATCCTACCTGTATGGTTTTCTGAAAATTGATAGTCAGGGAATTCGGGGATTGGTCGATCCCAGCACGGGCGAAGTGTGGGTGGAGTTTAGCTAAAGATGGGTGGGGCATAGCTAAAACTGGATTCATCCATTGCGATTGAACTTCACTCCATGCCTTAGGTGTAGGGTAAATAAGTTACATTATACATCATCCGGCATACTTAACACTGTAGTTGGTGCTCATATATATATATATATATATATATATATTATCTCTTGCAGATGTCTACTATAGACTGGAGAGAACGATTGGATTTTTTTATTCTTACATAATAGCACACCCCTCTAATTATCACCTGAAATCATTCTAATGTTATACTGGGTCATTTTAAGGGTTAAATTGACTTGAAAATCTCAATTTCTACAAAGCATTATATTGCAAATGAAAAATGTACATGAATTTTTCTAGAATATAAAACAATGGCAATTAAATAACAGTTATCTTCTCATTTATAAAGCCATCTTTTTATGTATATGTACAAAAAAAGCAATTCAGTGTAATCATATAAGATAATTAAGTTTGGGCACATTTAGTGTCAGTCTTGTTCACACCCTGGATCTCTGGGTTTTTTGTATCCCTACACCGGCCCCTTCCCAAACATGTGCATGACATAATGCAGCGCATTCTTCGGACAAAATAGGTGCCCAACAAAATATTCAGCTTTGGACATCACCTTTGGTCTGGGAAGCACATCTTTTCAAAATTTATGTAGCAATGCTGGATCATCATAGAATACTTTCCACGCTGTTTTCTTTCCAATTAAACAAAACTTACTAGTGGAATCATATTCCGTAATTGCATGAAATGCTAGAAGATTTTCTCTACCATCATCTGTGCAATCAATCTTGTGAACAGCTATGTATCTTCTCTTCACTGATGTGCCAGTTTTTATCCAAGCCTCTCTGCTCAGATGTGGGTAGAATACATCACGGAGACCAGCATCTTCCATGTGTTCTATCACAATCGCAAAATTCATTTTCACATGGAATTCTCCCAACATGATAACAACATTCTGTATTTAACCCGCATATTGCCACTGCAACACTTTTACTTTGCATTAGAATGCTTCATCAAAAGCTATGACGGAATATGTCTGACCAAGTGTTTCAGTCACTGCAGCACACAGATTCATGGCAGTCCATATAGTGTCAAAATCATAAGCAGGGGCATTTATGATCGGAAGATGCCCAATAACAGTTTTTGGATGATTGACTTGTGAGACATGTTGGTTATAGCCACTCCAGTTAGGAACATGCTGATCATCATGGTTATGCAGCTTGGATAAGATCCAGACCATATCAGATGCTTGTGCTGCTGCCATTGCATCTTTGTATGGCTTGAAGCACTGCACTGTTACATCCTTTTTGAAAAGTGGCTCTGGTTTCTATGTACCCATGTAAGGCTCTTCTATTTCATTAAAGAACGACCACATGCTGGTTTGATTGGGACTCTCTCCCGTTGCTCCCGTGTACATGGAAGTTCTCTTCTGAATGCTGCAGCTTGTGAAGTATAAAATGTTCTCTTTCCATCGAGCGTTTCCTCATTAATGCCAATGTTATCATTTGCATTTCCAGTTGCATGCTCCTATAGCAAAGCAATGTTGAATCTCTGAAATTAGAATTAGAAGTAGAATTACAACTTTCCCCGTTTCTAGGTATCGGGAGACAGCATCATTGGCAATGGCTGTATCAATACGTAGCACCAACTCATAACTTATGCAGTGTCCTGCAGCATGGATCAGCTGAACAAGACTTTTTGACCGCATTGCTTGATGCACAGTTATCCAATATCATATGTTTAGGAGTTTTCTTGCGACCACCTGATGCAAGGAAACTGATGTTTTGAGCAATGGTAAGAAGACGTGACTTAAAGACTGCTTCACCTTCAGTTTTGCTGTTATCCTCTTTTTCACAAATATTTCCTCTACACAAAAGGTGTTATAACAGAAACAGACACGCTTTTCTGTCTGATCAGTATTAATTCTTCCTACATAATCATGGCTGTGTGCTACCTAAATATCAACATGCGCCTTCACTGCAACTCAAAGAAGCCAACTGAGTAGCTCAGAGTCAATGTCAGTTGATTCATAGGTTGCATGTTCTATCACATTTTCACTGGAAGCCTACTTATCAGTTGTTTCTGTCAAGGCTGGTATAGCATCACCTGTTGAGATAGCTGGATAAATCGACAATGATTCATATGGTTTGAGTGCTCTTACAAAGCCAACATTGTCACTCAAATACATCTTAATTTTGCCTATAAATTTGTTGCTGCGGTATATTCCAGGGTCCAAGGCAAAGTCTAATGCTAACAATTCTGAATACCTTGCCCACAAAGCAGACAATGAATATATCGCCCCCACCCTTTGCAAGTCCCAGTCTAAGTTCATCCATTGCATTACTAAAACATTGGTCTTGCGGGATCTCTTCTTCTTGTTCTTGATCATTGCAGTGTCTTTAGTATCTTATTGCAACTTATACATAGCATGTGAGATTGTGAGGTGATATTTCCCCTCAGTTGCTATCAGGTCAAGGACTCCTGCTAATCTACACCTCAATGTGGCATCTAATTTAGCGAGCTCTGGCATCTTCTGTGATGTTTCAAAACACTCAACATTGCAAAGTTTGTCATTGGGAATGTCCTCCTAACATCATTTTTCCAGTCCGTTTGTGCTTGACACTTCCTTGAAGAACTAACAGATTTCTCATTTTCATTTACTTGCGAAGTTGAAGCAGAGAAAGTTCTGCCGAAACGCATCTTCAGGGGTTTAATATTTGTGGGGTTGGTAAAATTTCTGTAACTTGTCCTATGTCAGTGCACATTTACTGATGAAAATTCTAAGCGATCAAATGGCATACTTAGCATCATGAAACTTTTCTTCTATCAGAAGCACAACTCTTGAATCGTTTAATGCCATATTCTGTGGTAATTGATAACCCGACTCCCTTCTTTGCTGTTCCTGGTTACTTATATTCCTGTCATATGAAACATTTGTTCTAATCAGCATCTGCTCCACTTTCACGTTGTTTTGAAGGTAAAACTACTTTAGGTTGCATATTGGCTCTAAAAAAGAAAATACATCCATGCTAATCAAGATATCTGAAATCTCATTATATTTTGTAGAACAGGACACATACAGGTATATAAAATACATAAGAAGTAATTTCTCTTTATTTAAAATAAACTTTCTAAAATTACCTGGGGATATTTATTATGTTGACCATGTGACCAAGCAAAGGTATTTCTCAAAATGACAACAGGTTTTATTTTTAGTTAGTAATGTGTAAATAAACATTTCCACATAGTTGTCAGCTTTTAATAGTTTGTCGTTTATCAAAAGTAATTTTTTTTTCATATTGGCCTCAAGTCTAGTAGTCGCAATACCGACTTATTACCCTCTCTGCTTGCATATACATGTGGTATACAGACATAACATTATTCTATAGACTAACAATGTTTTGCAGAACGACAATGACAACTTGCAGAGTAGATCAATCTCTTGAGGGTTGGCAAGATAATCTGTTATTTGCATATCCATAAGCTAATCAGTAAATGTTACTACAGTGGCATTTTGAAAACTCTATGCTAATATGTCGAACTATAGCTATGTGATCTGCTGTTACTGTCAGATACATTTGGCACACGTCTGTTATTGAAAGTACTAGTTGTTATAGGGATAATGCTGTCGCGGGCTCATAGTCCATCAATTCATCGGATATTGTTGTCTACACAATCAACGATATGTTGACAAATTTCGCTAGTATGAAATCAGGTACACCGTGTCAATGTGTAGTTGCAATACTACGTTCAAATCAATTTACCAAATTTGTGTACAAACAACACACCATATGGACATTAATGGAGTCAATTAAGAATGTAGATGCGAAATCATGGTGCATTGAATTCGATGTTCACGCTGAAGTGTCAAAAGGATGCACGATCTTGTCGTTTGCATAAGTGTGTGTCCAAGTGATGCTAACATTAAATCTACATCTTTACCTACCAGCAGTATATTAGCAACGGCTGCAGTGATTTAAGAACGAATTCAATGAATGAATCCAACCTGTCACTCAAGTATATGATGCCATGATCAATTAGGTTCTAAGTTGGTTGACGTCACAATCAAAATGCGTAATAAATGGCGTAAGTTAGTACGCCATTAACCGTGAATAGTCCGTCAGTTGTACGAATTGTATGCGTTTACTATTTAATATACATTCTGCTTTTACTGGGCGCTGTTGCTGCCATTGAATATGTGATTCTGGGAAGTCAGGGTTCAATGTATATACATCGACCGCAACGCGTGCGAAGCATGGGCAGAACTTAGCTAGAGGTGGGCGGGGCATAGCTAGTGATGGGCGGGGCTAAATGGATTCATCCATAGCCTCATCAGTTGACGCCGTTTGCTTGTATATTAGATATAAGTATCACACGAAATAACCAGAGATTTAATATCGTTTTGATAAGCTTGGCAACAGTCTTTACTATCTTACATTCCTTGGTCTTCATACTCGTCTTGATTTGGTTGTTGAAAAAATTCATGGAGAATTGGTGTGCAGCCATACTTTATAATAAAACAATGTTTCATCTACAATTCTGGAACAAAATAATAATTTAATTACCAACATGTTTGCATGAAGGAGCAATTCAGTTTAGCTATGTCCCGTCCATCTCTAGCTAAGCTCCATACCCACTTTGCATTGTTGGGATCGATCGATCCCTGAACTGCCTGTCTATCAATTTCCAGAAAGCTATACAGATAAGCTGTTGAATATTTTGAAACTAATTTGACTGGGTGCTGTTGCTGCCTATGGTAGCGGTAGCAACAGCGCCTAGTCAAATTAGTTTCAAAATATTCAACAGCATGTTTAATAAACTGTAAAGACATACAATTCATACAACCTGACAGACTATTACGCATTTAAGACGGACTAAATCGAGTCATTCATGACGTAATAATTATGACATCATCCAACGCGTCACGTAGTTGTTTATGACGTCATATGATAGACGGATAAATTGGAATCCGCCATTCTATGTTCAAACACTTTACATTATACGGTTGAAGTTCTGAGGTCTGATGATACTCGTGCATTATTAACACACAAACTAATCACCTATTGTTATATATTCTGCCATCGGTTGCCTCTAGGTCGATTGCTTCTAAGTGCACTGTGACATGTAGAAATGTTTTCTGTCTTTACTTCACGTACATATCGTGCATATACAATTCTTCTTGTTAAATGGTTTTCTACCACTCATCATTGCTATCATTGCACAATTTAGCAACAGTATTGGATTCTAACTGGGACAGTATTTTGTTTGTCGATATACTTCATACGCTGTCCAGAGAGGAGACGCCATGCTTTGAACGTGAATGGACCTTTCCACGTTTATCCATCCATCTTATTACGTCATATAATATCATAATCGACTAAGTGACGTGTGTGATGACGTTATAATCATGACGTCACGAATGACTCATTATAGTCCGTCTTTAACGCTTGATCGTCCGACACGTTGTACGAATTGTATCTCTTTACCATTTAATAAACATTCTGTTGAATATTTTGGAAATAATTTGACTGGGCGCTGTTGCTTCCCAACAACACCCAGTTAAATTACTTTCAAATTAGTTACAAAATATTCAACAGCTTACCTGTATAGTTGTCTGGGAATTGATAGTCAGGGAGTTCAGTGATCGATCGATTCCAACACGGGCGAAGTGTAGGTGGAGCTTAGCTAGAGATGGGTGGGGCATAGCTAAATCTGAATTCCTCAATTTGTGGCAGGTTTGACCAGAGTTTGTCTGAACAATGAATTCACCTTTCTGTATTTCCTGCCAGGCCTAGGCCATTTGATTGTAAGGTTCCTCACCAACATTTATGCTATTTTAATAGGCGCATGTCTGACAGTTTCCGGAAGTAAGTTCCTAAAGCGTGTGAAATAAGAGGCCCACTGGTCTGCTCTCCTGCACAATCATCCAATCAGATACCACTATATAAGATCGGAATCTATTTTGGGATGTCTTGAAGGTTTTGTTGCAATGGACCTTTCCAAATTTATCCATCTATCATATGACGTCATATGGCGTCATAATCAACTACGCAACGTGTAGGATGCCGTCATAATCATGAAAGACTCGACATAGTCCGTCTTTAATGTTTAATAGTCTGACACGTTGTACGAATTGTATTTCTTTACCATTTAATAAACATTCTGTTGAATATTTTGAAACTAATTTGACTTGGCGCTGTTGCTGCCTTAGGCATCAGCAACACCCAGGTAAATTAGTTTCAAAATATTCAACAGCTTACATGTATAGTTTTCTTGAAATTGATAGTCATGGAGTCCAGAGATCGATTGATCCTAACACATGCAAGGTGTGACTGGAGTTTATGCAAAGATGGGCGGGGCATAACTAAAACTAGAAAGGTCCATTATTCCACCCGTTAATAAGTAGCAGTATTTTGAACAATGTTCTGAACAGACTAGATCGAATATGGCCGTGAAAATAATGACAATCAAATTGCAGTATAGCAGAGTCGGACTGGGGATGCCTTAGGGACCGTGCCATCAAATGACTGGAGGGGCCATTGTGTCATTGCAATGGCACAATGGCCAGTCCTACAGTCCTACTCTGCAGTATAGAATTCTGGACCCCTTCAGCCAAGTTGCAATAAGAAGTAGTCTTCTACCGATTTCTCGGATATTTTCGAAAAGTCCAAGATGACCACCATAAATATTGACCAATCACATTTTTCGTTAGAAGGGTTGAAGCCTACCACTTTAAGGTCCTTCAAGCTAAGACTGGTTAAAAATGGGATATTTTATGAAAAGATACGAATGAATGATTTCCTAAATTTCTTTGAAAATCAAAAATGGAAGCGGAAAATGAACAAATCCAAATTTTGTATACACGTTCGGAAGCATATCGTCCTATGGGCCTTACAGCCAAGTTTCTAAGAACTCGCTCAAGCGGTTAATGAGGAGTAGTGTCTTAGATAAATGTTGACGGACACATGACAGGCGACGGACGATGGATGGACGGACGATAGACGGTCACCGTGTCTTTTAGACCAGGTGAGCGAAAAAAGATTCAGAAACAAAGGTGTTATTGTGTTTTTACATTTATATATGCCTATGTTTTTTGTCTCTGGTTTTTCGCTTTGTGGATGGGGTTGGTGTTGTGGTTGGGTGGATAATCCGGACTTTTTACCAGGTTCATGAAGCTTATATATTTTATGTTTTTGCAGGTCTTCGAGACTTCCTGATCAAAGCTAGTACTGAAGACAATGCTTATATAATCAGCATGAAACAGATGCTGGACTGGGTCAGAGCACCAACGCCGATCAAATCCATAGACAAATTTGCACCATGGGACTGCGACGCATCCAAGAAGAACCAAGGTTCTAGTTCCACCCACGCGCACACATCCAATTGTATTGGGGTTGAAGAAAAGTACCAGAACTTGGATAAATTCTTGTATGACTCTAAGAAGATTGACTGGGTACCGGTTGACTACAAGAAACTGTCACGTCACGATCGCATCCGTCTGTTTTTTACGCATGACCTGCAGGATAATTACGAGCCTCCCCTTAGTTCTGCTGGCCAATTCTTGAGACAACCCTTTTTATACACATTCGTTCTGATCATCATATATACTCTACTTTAGAAAACGTTCGTATGCCAGTAAACATAGTTTCGTTGGCCCAACGTCTACATTATTCGTTGGCTCAAGGTAGTTTTGCTCGTTGGCCTTACGTTGGCCCAATGTATGGTTTCGTTGAGCCAACTTTAACATTACATTGATAGTAAGTTAGTTACGTTGGCCCAAAGTTGTATTTATGTTTGTTGGATAATAATAGTAAGCAATTTACGTTGGACCAACGTATGCACGTGGAAAAGTACGTGAAATGTTGGGCCGACATAAACCAAGCGAGTAAATCTATGTTGGCCCAACGATTAAGGATACGTATCCTTAACATATGCCTATATGGAATCCGACTACAATCTCGTCTCTTCGATCAGTGTGTGAATTTGCGTGTATGAATGCGTGAGTCAGCGAACGATTCTTTTCTCAATCTCGTATCGAAGGAGATCTCGCGAGACACGAACGCATGTATGGTTGAGTGAGTGCGAGTGAATTTCAGTGTAATAAACTACCAATATAGAGAATGGGATGGTAATATTAGCACAGTTTAAACATGGCAAGTAAGTAGGCATACTGGCCTACATAGGCTAGAGACCTGGCTTTGATGTCATCTCAGAGCTAATGTTGAAAAATCTTGCCTACTTAAGACAAATTAGCCTACATTAACTAGCAACAGACGAAACATTTAATCTATCCTATGTTTCATGGATAACAATTATTATAGTCCACATTTCGCTCTTATTTCGCAATTAGAGAGTTTATATTTATTTGTATTGAATATATCTTTGATAATGAAGATGAACACCAAACTTAATTCTGTTAAAGCAATCAGAAATCCAGCAGTAGGTCTATTATCTCTATATTGTGCTTAACAATTGCGACATGCTATCGTTGCTACATAGGCGGCTATGTAAGGATTTAAGAAATGTTAAAGAACTGTCAGACAGACCGACCGACAGACAGATCGACCGACAGACAGATCGACCGACTACAGTAGATGATTCCAACCGCTGATGTTCTCAACATATCTTCTCTATGCGTAGATTTTAACTTGTTACAAAGAAATCCTGTTTTTTTTCTGGCTGGCTTATATATAATATATCTGGCGCCATTGTAGCCTTTATTTTCGAACTACGAAAGGGGTGGGGGAGGAGGAGAGGGGTAGGAGTGATGGATGTGTGTGGAGGAGTGGAGGATGTAAGCTGGGGAGGAGGACGAAGAGGAGGAGGAGGGGGAGGAGGAGGAGGAGAATGTAAAAAAAGATCTCGAAAACAAGGCAATATCTGCAATGACAGCATCTGACACAAAGCTGCCGCAACTACTACTACTACTACTACTACTACTACTACTACTACTACTACTACTACTACTACTACTACTACTACTACTACTACTACTACTACCTCTACCGCTGCCGCTATAATAATAATAATAATAATAATAATAATAATAATAATAATAATAATAATGGAATGTCATCTGCCATTGATCACGAGCATACAATTTCTACAATAATATTTCTGATATCTGGTACATGCGCTATATTGATTACGAATTAATTAAAAGAAACGATTTTTATTTTCTCTTTTTGTGTATAATGCCATTTTGTCCTTCATGTCCTACTAGCACATCTTCATTTCTAGGTGAAGGCTACAACTCCGGAAGTGGGATAATACATTAATCATACCTACCACTGGGAACATCATTATGAATTTCGATAAGATCAACTTCGGAAACTTCCGCACAAATCCAGTTATAGTGAAAGCGTGTCACAATCCGGGGAACATTGATGAGACCACATGCTTTACAGATCTATGTTCAAATGATGAAGTCTATACAACTGTATGCCAGGGCAAATAAGACAACATTGTCTCTTGGAGAAAAAAATTACGGTTAAATTAATTAGTTTAATCTTAAGCCTCAAGGTAGAATCAATGTCACTGTACGCAGCTTTTGTCTTGGCGCTATTTCACCCATTGTTTTGAGAAGAGAGTTGTTTTTATCTAATCAATCTCGCTCGTCTTGGTCCACACTGCCATTTCAGCTTGTATCCTCTGCTGCTGTCGTGCATTTTTCAAGCTCTTTGTGGGTTGGAAGTCTAAACTATCTCCAATGAAGTATAACTAGGTCACGGTCGGCAAGTTGTATGCTTTTGTTGATGTAAGAATCTTTTACATCCCCGAGCTCCGAGTTTCTCGAATTTCTGTACAAGAATCCCACACCATCAAGTAAAACTGTGATTGGTATATCACCATCCCGACATTAGACAGTCCATTCATGGATAGGTCTACATAACTTATAATCTCATGTTTTTCATCAGATTCGAACCGAAACGAAGGACAATGTGTCCATTCATAGTTGAATGCTGCACTTCTGGTCAGCTCTTTATTGTGTTCCCTTGTATTGATCGACAGGGAAAGTGTAATGTTTTTTCCAGTTGATATATTTCAATATTTACAGTCATATTTGTCTGATTCCCCTCCCCTGTAAATGTTGTTATAGCACGAGGTGCTATTTTACCTGACTTTCATTCCCTTGCTTTTCTAACTGCTTCTATCCCTGTTCAACAACAAAAGCCAAACTTGTGTTTGAAGCGTGTTGTCCAGTAACTATACACCTGTGCAAAAGTTAAGCACCACCCTATTTTTACGCACATGCGAGGGTATATTCATGTGCTATGAAGAAAGCAATAGCATAAACATTTATGTACCCATCCATCTTAGTGCAAGAGGTAATAATGCAACTAGAGGAATGCTGATTATGATGGTGGGGTAACACTGTATGTTTTTGATTGAACTTGAAAACGAGGCCTGAATATGGTTACGTTGACACAACTGACAACTATTGCCCTACAGTTGACACACGTGGCTAGATTGTCATTAATGGTGTCTGAAAACGAAGTTTAACATCTGTGCACGAGTTTGAGACTGTCATTATTAATACCGGGTATATCCACCTTGTGCCTGGATGACGGCCTGGACACGACGTCTCATGCTGGTCACCAACCGACTGATACGCCATTGTGGTATTCGTTGCCATTCAAGATGGAGTATTCATCCATGAATATAGGGTGGGTTCCAGGTGCATGATTTACAAAATGAGGGACCACAACTCTATCCAGTATGGAATCTTGATATCTTTGTCCATTTAGTGTTCCAGGTACAGTCAACAGATCCAGCTTACAATCAAATGAGATGCACCCCCATATCATAACGGAACCTCCACCAAATGGAACTTCTTCCATGATGTTACGTTGGTCGTACACCGTGCGTCTGGACCTCCATACACGAGTTCGACCATCTGTGGCATGAAGCAGGAACCGACTTTCATCGGACCAGTGTACCCGTCTCCAGGATCTCATGTTCCAGTGTCTTCTTTCGTTGCACCACCTCAGACGCTCCTCTTTGTGGTGTGCAGTGAGGAGAGGACGTCTGACAGGTCTCCTAGCTTTCATGCCAGCAGCATACAGTCTCCTTTTGACGGTAGACATTGACACTCTATTGCGCGTTTCCCATTGCTGGCTGAGCACTCTGCTGTTGGTGAATGGAGATCTCCTAACAAGGCGTACTAGGGCTCGATCATCACGGGCAGTAGTCTTCTTCGGTCTTCCAGATCTAGGCCTGTCCTTCACCTCGTTAGTTTGCCCATGTTTTGCAATCAAACGACTGATTACAGTATGGTTAATGTTCAGCTGTCTGCCAATCTCTCTGCATGACATACCAGTGGTATGCATGCCTATGATTTGCCATTTCACACGATCACTTAACCTTCGTCTTGCCATAGCGGTTCACAATCAAGAGCTAATTCTCTCTGTACAAATAAACCACGGTCATGAACACAAAATTCCTAATCTTGTCGCCTAAATCTGTATGTAATGTTCTACACCTCAAACTGGACTTTTACATAACTGAACACGTGTGCTGTTTCCCGCCACGCACGGACATCAAGCGGCGTGAAGTCATGCATACATGTGCATTTCGTACTTGGAATTATGTCAGCTAACGCGGGGACAAAAAGTATGGCAGCCTAGTTGTACCATCATGTTTCTACGTTCTATTGTTTTTGCTGGTGCTTAACTTTTGCACAGGTGTATATATATATGGAACACCGAACCATCTCATATTTTAATTACAATCCCTTGTTTAAATAACTTCTGCATTATATCCGCAACACGACTACCACACATAACTTCAGTTCCCATGTAGATAATTGACCTTTCCAGTTTATCCATCCATCATATGGCGTCATAATCATCTACGTGGCGTGTAGGATGACGTCATAATCAATGATGCCATGAATGACATAGATAAGTAGGTCACGAACGCATAATGGACCTTTCCAGTTTTATCTATGCCCCGCCCATCTCTATCTAAACTCCACCCACACATTGCTCGTGTTGGGATCAACCGATCACTGAACTCTCTGACTATCAATTTCCAGAAAACTACATAGGTAAGTTGTTAAATATTTGTTAAATGAATATATTTGTTAAATATTTTGAAACTAATTGAACTGGGCGCTGTTGCTACCTATGACTGCAACAGTGTCCAGTCAAATTAGTTTCAAAATATTCAAAAGCATGTTTGTTAAATACCAAAGACATACTATTCGTACAACGTGTTGGACTATTAAGTGTTAGAGACGGACGGACTATTTGGAATCATTCATGGCGTCATGATTATGACGCCAGCATACACGTCACTTAGTTGATTATGAGGCCATCTGATGGATGGATAACCTGGAAAGGTGAATTGAAGCCATAGGCAGCAACAGCACACAGTCAAATTAGTTTCAAAATATTCAACAGCTTACATGTATAGTTTTCTGGAAATTACTAGTCAAGGAGTTCAAGGATCGATCGATCCCAACAAGAGCGAGGTGTGGGTGGAGCTTAACTAGGGATGGGCGGGGCATAGCTAAAACTGGTAAGGTCCATTAATATATACACCTTCAACCATCAAGCAGAATCATACTTATTTGGAAAATTTGCAGCAAGACCGCTGATAATATCATACATTGTTCGCTTTGCGGTAACCACCGCATTGTGCTCGTTCATGACGTCCCTAAGGAATAGTCAAAAGTGAAACAGAACATCGATCATCGTGGAACATTCAGGGAACAGAGGTCCATATAGTATAGCAGATGCTTGCTGTACGCTGTTCCTTCTTTTCTGAACGGCTGTCCTCATTGGAGTTATCCCGAAATCATCAATTATTACAATTTAAACTCTCCATACGAGACATAATCGTGTGTGTGTGCGTTCGTGTGTGTGCGGGGTGGCTGTATTAAGAATTTACATATCTAAACCACCCCATGGATGTAGAAATTGTCATTAAAGATAGATATTATTATTACAAGTCAATTGAAATGATATTTGGATGATCGCACGATCTCAGCACTTAAAGACTTGTGGTTGACCACCGGTATTAGGCAAACAACCCTCTTCCGCTCCACAAGCACATGACCACCATCTACAGTGTTGAGTGTGAAGGATTGTGAATAATGTAAATTATTTAACCTACACCTAAAGTATGTAAAGAGGTTTCAATCATAATTATTATAAAGAAATGATCTGTTACCCTGAAAAGATAAAAAAAACCAATGCCCATGTTGCTATTTTCAGTAGACCATAAGAAACGGCCAGGTCGCCCTACTTTTATATATGTCACACCTTTAGGCTATGATGCAACCATACACCGAGTTTGGTGACAATATGTAGAAAGTCTTGACACTATGGTCTGGACAAGTAGTTTTTATGATGTTCAGTGAACCGTTAAAACTAATACACGCTAATCGGAGATTGATATATGAAACACCGCTAGCCTACAATGCATCCACGCACCAAGTTTGGTTACAGTATGTCAAACAACCTTTGAATCTGGTAAAGAATTTCCTATAATGCGCTGACCCACGTGAAAAGTCGGCCACGCCGACCTATTTCTAGATAATGACCTAGTTCTTATGCGGCTGCTGGATTGTGCTCCGAGCTACCCGCTTACAACGTCAACAGTTAATAACTCAAAATAAAATGAAACGTGCCACGGAAGAAACATTTTCCACATTGTTTCCAATACTGCGGAACATTTCCAATAGGAAAACTCAGCTCAGTTTTTGCAAGACATATTTGTTGAAGCGGCCTGCTGTTTAGTACACTTTAAATCAACCAATCGGGAGGTGCGTTGGGGTGGGGAGGGAGGGGCGACCACTCTAAGTAAATACGAACTTGGTCTCAATACGACAAATTTAGGTAGGCCCTAAGGAAATTTTAAATTAAAATCTTATGTCAGTGCGGTTTTTGTTCAGTGTTAAGACAGCTAGACGGACGGACGGACGGATGGACAGAGACAAATGGAGCCGATCGCAATGCCTCTTCCGATTACGGGACAATGGTTATTCATAGATTATTAAATCCCATTTTATTCAATTATCAAAAACGTTGCTAGACTTAAAGCAATGGAAATGGCCCCATGTTCGAAAGCCGTAATACAGATTCTGGTGCCACATCATACAATGTAATGGATAATTTCATAATGACACCAAGTGCACATTGTTTATAGGCATAGAAGTAATTATGAGATGCATAATGAACGTACGAACGTATTTGTGTCTAACGTGGTAACTGATATGTAGCTGGCACATGTCTTTAATGGTCAAGCCGGCCAATCCGGCTTCAGCGGTGGTCTTGAGAAATGTCCATTTGTAAACAAATAACAGACTATTTTGTTTTCTCTTATTCTCCAAATGGACATTTTCTATGAGATGATTGGAATCTTGTTGACTGAATTTGACCATTAAATGTTTATTAGTGTGTCTGATATGAAAGGTATTGAATGTAATTTAGGCAAGAATATCTAGCAATGTTATGCCAATGAGACCAAAACATCGTTGTTCAATAAATGGGCTAATAATATGGGGTACAGCGCGCTAAAGGTTGGGCCAACATATTATTTTGGAGATATCACAGGGTTGTATTTCAAATGAAACAGTACCACTACCGATAGATCCCACATGGGCAAAGTGTGGGTGGAGCTTAGCTAGAGATGGACGGGCTAAATCATATTCCTCTATTGTTTTTATACTACTCATGTAGCAGCTATCAAGGTCTTATGATTTCGATAAGGTGGAAATCCACATGCCACATGCATTTGATATCAACAAATTACATCCCTAGCCAGCAGATCATCCTCAATATTGGCATCAACTCCAAAAATGAACATACAACAAAGGCCTCAAGCAATTTAAGCTTCATCGCCCGAGAATTTAAGAATAGCTTTCCAATGCGGAGTTGTACTTTGCTGAGATTAACTGTTATGATAGCTTGCCACAGAGGAAAAAGTACAGTCTCAAGCATATCAACGAATCAGCAAGGTCCAATGGACAGATTAGCAAGGTCATCCCCAAAATTTCTGATGGGAATTTTCATGTTGAGAAGGGATAGAATCCATTGGACAAAGGAAACAGCTAATGGACCTTTCCATTTTTAGCCATGCCCCGCCCATCACTAGCTAAGCTCCACCCACACCTCGCCGTGTTGGGATTGATCGATACCCAAATGCTCTAGCTATCAATTTCCTGAAAACTATGCAGGGAAGCTGTTGAATATTTTGTAACTAATTTGACTGGCTGCTGTTGCTGCCTATGGCAGCAACAGCGCCCAGTCAAATTAGTTTCAAAATAGTCAACAGCATATTTATTAAATAGTAAAAGCAAACAATTTGTACAACAACGCACAGCCCGTCTTCAAATATGCGTCATTCATGACGTCATTCATTATGATGTCATTGTACACATCACGCAGTTCATTATGACGTCATATGATGGTTCGGTACTCTGGAAAGGTGAATTGCATTTATAACCATTGGCTGCTAGCACTTGGTTTAAACTGAATGTGGGTCAAGGCAATGGCTCCGCTAACATAGGATTAGGAACAAACCGTGCCAATTTATCCGGTGACTATGATCTCTCACTATCTGAAAAATCACTCCGCGATCGCGGCCTTACTTTTGTACCAACTCCAAAACCAAAAAACAGGATTAGATTTGCTTTCAGACACATGTTTTATTGAAGTAGCTAATTTTGGTCATTCAGTAAAAATAGTCCATAATTTTCGAAATTTATGTGGAGGGTCAAAACCATTCACTGGAAAATCCAGGTGGGACCCTGCAGATAGGCTAGTTGATGACAATATTAAGGCAACCATAAACACGGTTGCTGATATAGACAGATCATTGTCAATTACAAACAATAAGTAAGACCGTTCATCTTTGAGCTATCAAGAAATTACATAGAAATCGGAATATTATTATAAAACCAGCTGATAAAGGTTCAGCAACTGTCATTATGTTTAGAGAAAACTACATCCGCGAGGGATGAAAAGGCAGTTAAGTAACATTAAGCATTAGTACCAAATTTAATTGAAATACTTAATTCATTGCATACAGATAAGTACATCGATAAATAACAGCTAAAGTATCTGCTAGGTGAGAATAATCCACAAAATAGAGCACTATATCTTGCCTAAAATACATAACCCTGGTTAGATCCATTAATACCACCTGGGCCACATGTCGTTTCAGACTGTGGCAGTGAGTCCTATGACATTTCAGAATATGTTAATTACTATTTAAAGCCCATTGCTAATAGACACAAGGGCTTTCTCAAGAACACACTTTCTTTCAAAATTATCCAAATTGTAAGTTCCGAAAGATGCATATTTAGTCACACTAGACATAGATGCTATGCATATCAATGTAGATATTGATGCTGGAGTCAATGCTTTTAAGAATACCTTTGTCAAATTCCCAGATCCAGATCGATCAGATACGGAATTTCTAAACTTATTAGAGCTAAGTCTTAAATGAAACGATTTCCAATTTAATGGTGAAAATTACATTCAAATCTGTGGATGTGCAATGGGTAAACGTTTCAGCCCAAATCTTGGCACGATTTATGTTGCGGAGTGGGAAGTGGAGGCACTGAACACATCAGCCAAAACGCCTCTTCGGCACCTCAGATATCTAGATGGCATCTTCATAATCTGGCAACATTCAGAAGAAGGCTTTTGGGAATTTTTTAGCATTTAAAATAACCAGGATTTAAACATCAAGTTAAAAACTACTATTAGTGGAACACCCGTTGACTTCTTAGACGTCACGATCTATAATGGTCATCAATTTGATTCCTCCGGAAAATTAGTGTATAACGTATTCTTTAAGCCAACAGACTCACATCAGCTGCTTCACAAAAAATCATTCCATCCTCCATACACATTTAAAGGTCTGATCAAATCGCAACTCATAAGATTCTTTCGAAACTCAAGCAACAGGCAAAATCGGAATGATGCATTCTTTACTATGTTTGACGCTTTGAAAGCACGATGCTCATCAGCCAGTTTTCTTCGAAAAATTGAAGCTGATAAAACCTAAAACCACATAGCGGACCCAAGTTTGAACTTGTCCAAATTAAACACAACACACCAATCTTGTGCGATGGATCAGTTTAATTATATTGTAAACCAACACACATTCCTCAGTTTTCAGACTAAAAATGAATATCATATCCTGACAAATATGCATTGTGTTCTATTTGATCAATTGTGCCGTTTGCCAGAAACAATATGTTGGTGAAACAAAAAATGCATTTATAGTGCGTGCTAGACGCCACGTTTCTGATATTAACAGTACACCTCAGCAGATACAGCAATTGCTAAATATTTCCAACTTCCTGATTATTCAGTTGAGCATCATTCTGGAATCATGCTAATAGAACAGATTCCGACTCTGGATAGTGAAGAAGAAACGAGTTCGTTTCACAAAATATGAGGCGGCCATTGGATTAGAACAATCCAAACAAAACCACAATTTGGAATAAATGTAGATTCAGGAATATTACAAAAGAACAAAATTATCCCATTTCAGCTCATATACAATAGACGTAATGTTGAATTAGCGAAAATCATGAAAGGTGAATGAATATTCACAGTTGCAATCTAAATTAATGCAACTGATCATTAATCGCTTACAATAGGAATCCAAACATGAAAGATTTGCTAGTAAGATCAAAGCTAGACCTCATAGTTCCCGATAATACTGACAAGGTTTCACCCCTCCCTACCTATTGGTGAATAAATTAATTCCGAACCAAAATCAATAGTGGGCCAACTTGAAATCGTATCCGTAGGACATCTTTTAATTTTGTATCAACAAAAGTGTGTGCGTGCGTGCGTGCGTGCGCGTGCGTGCGTGCGTGCGTGCGTGCGTGCGTGCGTGCGTGCGTGCGTGCGTCGGTGAGTGAGTGTATGAGTGCGTGCGTGCATACGTGCGTGCGTGCGGTCATGTATGCAGTATTGTGTGCATGATTGCTTGCGATCTTGATCTTGATCTTGATTAGTTATGGCGAAACAGCCAAAGGACATTATTTTCGCCGCGCATTTGTCAAGTAGCTGGTTTAGACATGTTTTTTGCCTCTGATTAATTCGGTACATTTATTTGTAGGAGTTTTCTGACCTGCTTAGAAGATCCTGTGATAATTTGTTCCAATCCCCTATCGTAATTGAAATAAAGCTCAATTTAAAGACGTCAGTTCTTGCGTAAATTTGGTTGAAGTAGCTGTTGTGCATGTTTTTGGTTTTCCGAATTGGAGACTGTAGACTAATAATATCTTTGCTGGTTGCGGTAGACCATTGTAGAACAAAATAAGGCGGTTTTGTTTCCTTCTGTCTGACAACGGTGGGGTTTTAGGGCTTCCATTATTATTGTCATACTGCCTGGTTCGTAGCAATAGTTTGAGGTGCTAAATCTAGCTGCACATTTTTTGCACATTTTCTAGTTTGTCCTGAAGAGTTATCGGACGAAGGTCCTGAACTGTACTTGCATATTCCAGAACTGGTCTAATCAGTCCCATGTATGCTTGAAGTCTGATTTCTTGGGAACAGAATGATAAATTTCTCCGCAATTGTCCTAAGGTTCTGTATGATTTGCTGCAGATCTCAGTGATTATCATCTCATCTCCAGCTCAGGTCACTGGTGATGTTGACGCCCAAGTACTTTACTGATGAAACAAAACTTAAGGCTTGTTCCTTTCAGCGTGTAGTCGAATATGATGGGGGTTTTCTAGTTAGGCTCATCATGTTGCATTTTACTGGTTGGAGGCGCATTCCCAAGTGGTAGCCCAGTTACCTAACATGTTTATGTCTTGTTGGAGTGCCTCACAGTCCTTGGGGGCATCAATTTCCAGGTAGCATACGCAATCATCAGCAAATAGCCTGATCTCTGAGGAAATGTCCTGGACTATACAGTGGCGGCAGAGTGGCTCTGCAACATGGGCTGGATGGGGGGTGGGTGGGGCTAGGACCGGATGCAGGATTTCGTGTTGAGGGGGCGTGAAGGAAGTGGGCCATGGAGGGGCTCCCATGCCTAATATGGTTGGTTCGATTCAATTTTTGTAAATTAAATGCTCTGAGAAGCCATCTCCTGCATTCTGAGTGATAATTCGTGGTTAAAATTGCTCAGGAAAATGAGAATATTTCTCTTAGATAATGTCAATTTACAGAGCATGAAAGGAATATTTTAGAAATCTTTCACTTGAATGACTGGTTTACTATGCCAAAATCTAAAATCTGGGCGTGTAAATCGACGTTTTTCAAGAACATTTCAGAAGGTCTGTCTAGTTAAGGTGTTAATGCCTGGTTAATGATATCACAGACTGTCGCCATCAGTTATCTGCTTATGTGTTCCTAGATATTGTTGATATAAGATTTATGAGCAGTAGAAATACGTATTCACAGTACACATAACATTGCATGGGGTGGGGTGGCGGGGACTACAACGGAAATTTTGTTAAAATAGATGCTCTTAGAAGTCATCTCCTGCATTTTGAGAGATAATTCGGGGTTAAAAAATGTACACTAGGACGATTGAAGGGGGCAGGGTGGGCTAAAGACATTATTAGCCCCCCTCCCCAATTATTTTAGGCCCCGGCTCCGCCGCCACTGGGACTATATCATTTATGTGGACTGAAAACAGTAACGGGCTAAAACTATTCCTTGTGGTACTCTAGACACAACGTCAGCAACGTGGGAATCCAGAACTTCTTTCTTAATTTGCTTTCGCAGAGCTTTCCAACTATCTTTAGGCGTAGGCTGCCAGTCTTTTAAAACTGACTGCGTGTTTTGTTCCTGCGCCTAATCAATGCCGTTATCTTGTTGTTTATCCAGTGTAATGATTGTCGGGAGCGAGATAGCTTCCTAGGCACATTTTTCCGGTGGTTTTATTAAAAAAATTCTTAATTAGTTTTCAATTGGTTTCGATATCGCGGCCATTATCATGCCCATTGAAGTACTTTGTTCTTGCAAACGCCAATGTATTTTACTCATAGTGCCATAGTCTCCTTTAGAATGTTGAAAGAACTGTCTACGTGGTTTCTTTTTGTCAGAGATGTTACAAACGAGGGTGGACATAACGGCATCGTGTTCACTGCATTTGTCTGTTGAGTGAAGATTACTTAATTGACCGGGTAATGTTGTTGCGATTACATGTAGAGTGTTTCCTTCGCGGGTTGGGAAAGATACTAGCTGTTCCATGCTAAATTCATCAAAGATGTCAATTAAGGCTTGGCCGTCTGAATCTTATATGTGTTACTTGCATGCATTATTGCATGCATTCGTGCATGTATTATTGCGTGTATGTATTATTGCGTGCATTCGTGCATTCATTCAGGCAGGTGTGCGTGTGTGTATGTATGTATGTATGTATGTGTGTGCATTCGTACGTACAGTTTATAAATCATGTAGGATCTATCCCAACCTTCACCCGTTGAAGCGACCTACTGTTTAATACACTTTACCCAAACTAATCTCAAGAAGGGGTGGGATGGGGTGGGGTGTGGAGAGGAGAGGGGGGGAACCACTCTAAGTAAATCTAAACTTGGTCTCGATAGGAAAAAGTTAGGGAGAGAAAATTTTAATTAAATCCCTTGCCAATGCGGTTTTTTCAGTGTTAAGACAGACAGACGGACGGACGGACGGGCGAGCGAGCTGGTTGGCGGGCCGGTGGGCGGGCGGACGGGTGGGCGGGCGGGCGGCGGCCGGGCGGACAGGCAGGCAAGCATGCAAGCAGGCAAGCAGGCAAACAGGCAAGCAGGCAAGCAGGCATGCAGGCAGGCAGGCAGGCAGGCAGGCAGGCAGGCAGGCAGGCAGGCAGGCAGGCAGGCAGGCAGGCAGGCAGGCAGGCAGGCAGGCGGGCGGCCGGGCAGGTAGGAATGCAGGTAGGTAGGTGGACGAACGCCTGACCGGGAGTGATCAAGTGAGTTAAGCTGAAATAAACTAAGGATCAGATTTGGGTCAAATTTGACATCGAAAGGATCCTATCGAAAGGATTTTTTATCGTGAAAGAGGTTTTCGTGACGTTGGCCGCGATACAAATAGAAAACTCAGATCCGAATCGAGTCAAATTCTTGATCTATGAATATCTCGGAAACTACTAGTCCGATGTGGCTCAGATCTTAACAGAAGAAAATACATGACCGTACACTAGGATGCCACAATGCTTGGTGTGGTCAGACAAATCTGCAAAATCAGAAATCTCGTACAGTGTAGCAGAATAATGGTCTACATAATATACCATGACTATTATTTTGTAACTGGGTGTGCAGCTACAGATACAGCATTATATCTCATTTCTACAATCGATGTATTGTTGATATCAAGCATTCTCATAAACAACACACAGACGAGAAATAAAAAAACGTGTAGCTATCAACTATATCATTACGATAGGTAAACTGCATAATTAAAGCCCTTTTAGTATGACAATGCCCCAACCACGAGTGCGTCTCCCGCAGTTGACCTGGTTGGTACTCGCATGAGGTTAGTTTGCATAGGAACTGGCTGGCCATCACTGATTTAACATTGCCATTAATTTGACAACAAATGCCTCTCTTTCTCCTTCCATACCTGGATTTATACTAGTATTATGCAGCTATGATACCGAGTTGCATGAATTGGCCAGTGTTTTAGATATTTTTCAGAGCAACTCCTTTGTCAATGCTATAAACTTGGAATGTTGCATCCCAGTCAAGTATGGGAAATATGGACGAAGTTCTCCATACATTTGTCCAGCCCTACGCTGGTGAAAGCGCGCAAGAATTCATTCCGATGGATGCGCGTCCACACAGAGCAAGGATGGTTAACCTCGACGTAGATAACGTGGGTATCGAGCGAAGAAAGTGGCCAGCTCGGTCTCCAGACTCGAATCCACATTGAGCAGTCTTGGGACCTTCTGCAGAGAGTCACTTCATCTTGACCAGTCCCATCCACTAGCCTTAACAAAGGACTTGGTCAAATAGTACTGGAAAGCTTGGTTCCGATTTTTGATTGGCAGCGTGCAAAGGTGTCAGGCTGTAGTACGTGCTAGGGGTGACCATATACAGTACTGGAAATCCTGACTGGCACGTGGCAGACTCATGCACGCATGGCCGTTGTTCCACCACAGCACGATGCAGGGTCACATCTGTCACTGCGTTTGCTACACCTGGTTGCACAATATCTGACATTGTTTTTCGGTGTTGATAGTTGCGGACTAAATGTGGTTAAGGCCGCATGGAAACTGATTTCCATTTCTCTGTTAAATATTTTCGTTTATTATACGTTATCCGTAACAATCTTTTTAGAAGTATGTTGTTCTATACATAGGGACCATATATACAACATCTTCCAGGTAAATTATTTTACAAATATTCAACAATGTTCATGCATGTTTGTCCTTTAACTAAGATCCGAGATTTTAGGATTGATAGGGACATTGCACTTTGACAGTAATCAGACATATCGACACGCAAATAAAAATCTTTAATGTTATGTTTTAAATCTGTCTTATTAGTGAGATCTTCTGATCGTGAGAAAGTATTTTAAAGTGTAATCTTTCTACTGTGCAATTGCCAGTGTGCGAAAATCTGTCAAGTTTTACGCACTAGTTTATGTGCATTTTGAAAATAAACACAACACCCTACCCTTTCGAGACAGCAACGCAACTACCGAACCCTTTTACAAGGCTATACGTAGCTACATCAGACGGGGCAATGTGTGGGAATTCAACCACGAAATGATTAACGGCACATATATTTAGATGCAAATACATTTTAATTACTTTTGTGCCCGTACATGCGTGCACAAAAATATATGTATCTCGATATATCTGGATTTCGTCGTGTAAGATTATTTAAAGACGCAAGCATCCAGAATATTATTAACAATCATTAGAATGTAATTAGACTGTCTTTTTCGAATCCATTATCGTTGACACGCCGGAAATACATGCATACTATTTTCTCGGCATTTTCAAGCATAGCCTAACGTTTATAGAAAATAGGCCTATAACATTAATTTGAACATAACAAATAGGCGTAGGAACGGGTGTCTGTGTGGTGGACAAGGTGGTGACGGGGCAGTCAACCCTCAACGTTTGGATCATGGGTTGGACACAGATATGAGGTCGCCCCGTACATTTTGAGTGTCTAAACCTGAAATTCATGCGGGATATGTCATCTCAGAAATCTAAATTTCAAAATTTTCCCCAGGGATGACTCCCTTACTCCCAATTTGGGATGGCTTCGCCCCTCCACTTTTGGACACCTTCCTACGCTTATGTCATATGCCTACTATGATTTTCTTGAAACGTCTTACT
Organism: Chaetoderma sp. LZ-2023a; assembly: GCA_034401795.1. NCBI lineage: Eukaryota > Metazoa > Mollusca > Caudofoveata > Chaetodermatida > Chaetodermatidae > Chaetoderma > Chaetoderma sp. LZ-2023a. The sequence goes on from CM067370.1 coordinate 142,121,820, forward strand.
ACCTTATATTAGCAATAACAACTATCACTCTGTAGTTGTATTCGCAATTCACGTTTCCAAAGTATCCATCATCATCATCTGACGTCATATGACGTCATAATCAGCTAAGCGGCGTGTAGGATGACGTCATACTCATTACTTCATAAATGATTCTATTAGGCCCGTCTTTAACTCTTAATAGTCCGACACGTTGTACGAATTATATGTCTCTAATATTAAATAAACATGCCGTTGAGTATTTTGAAACCAGTTTGACTGGGCACTGTTGCTGCCATAGGCAGCAACAGCACCCAGTCAAATTAGTTTCAAAATATTCAACAGATTACCTGTATGGTTTTCTAGAAATTGATAGTCAGGGAGTTCAGAGATAGATCGATTACAACACGAGCGAGGCGTGGATGGAGCTTAGCTAGAGATGAGCGGGGCACAGCTAAAAATGGAAAGGTCAATCATCAGCTTGTTAAAGTTAAATTAACCATTCTGAATCAGATTGCTGAACACTTAAAATACAAAGGCTAGCGTTATCAGGAATGCCAGAGAATTGTCTGACATGCCAATTGGTAGACATCCATACCCACATACTGTCTTAATCTAGTTGCGAGTTGCACCGAAAATAACTAGATTTAGCGTATGCTAAAAGTTTCCGAAACAAAGTTTCTACTAAATCGTCTCTATTTCTAACCAATCAACTAACGACCTGATGTCATATGGTGAATCAGAAACAGTTTAGTGTGTGCTGAAAAGTTGCATAAAACATTGATTAACACCAAACGTCGTCAAAATGTTCCCATTAAAATTTAATACCGGCATTTCGAAACCGAAGTTGATTCGATAACAAACAAAAGAGCTCTGGTCCTTGAGGATTTTCTCAAGCATGGCGCACAATTGGGAAAGATATTACTAAAGTGGCAGATTTCGTCATATTTATAGCAATTAAGTTCTAAATTAGTGGGAAGTTAGCTTTGCGCATGTGCTATACTCCATATGAGAACTAGGTCAGCCTGGTGGTAATATATGTGCTCTGAACACATCATGCAGCCGCGATCAGCCATTCTTCTTTGATCACTCTTACTTGTCCTCAGCGAGAGTCGTTAGCTCCCTCAGGTTCTTCTTTGCCATCAGAGTAGGCCTACTCAGTCCCGCTGCTTTTAGTTTGCAACGTGGCACACTAAAACTGCGTTTACCTGGCACGTGGAATGCGGAAAGCGGGTTGCGGAAACGGAACGTGGAATATACTTCAGATCGCTATTTACTATTTTTCTTCATCCATTTACCTCCTCGCGGAACGGCGGGATATTGGAAAAACCGATCGCTCGGTGTAGTGATTTTTCCGGACGAAAAAGATTCCGTTGCGGAATAGAGCACATGTAACCTAGCAACGAAAGGGTATTCAGTAGTTAAAGATGATGCATGGTCTAAAATTATAAGAACTAATTCGTCGAAAAGATTAGGAAATCAGTAATATTATAATTACATGTTGTTAGATAAGGCCAAGGTATCATTTTTTAATCTAGTCGTCAGTATCCGCCATTTTGGATCTACATCGCTCGTCTCCGTACATAAACATTTTGTAATGGTCTCAGCGGAAAGCTAGATATCAAAGCGCAAAAAATGTGTTGTCGCCTTTGAAAGAAATTTGATAGAAATATCGCAATATCTCCAATAAAAATGCAATAAAATAACGCAATGATAACGTGTGCAGGTAAATGGTACACATACACGCGATATTTTACCCGCATTCTGCATACCCGCTTTCCGTCCCGCGTTCCGCATTCCGCACCCGGCGTGCCAGGTAAACGCAGCTTAAGGCCCGATTTATCAGTCGAACTTCTCTTGTGCCGTGCCAGCTAAATCTGCCAAAAAATAACAGAGTCCACTAGATAAATCAACCAGTCGTCATTAGCGCGGCGCGACAGAAAGTTCGACTGAAAAAAACGGGCCGTAGCAGGTTTGTACAGTGGCGTCCTCTACAAGCGTTTTATACGTTGACACCGAGTACAGCAAATTCCAACGCTTTCTGAGCAGGGGTGTCTTTTAGCATTCACAGAACATGGCCAGACATAGATAATCTTTGTGGGGCCATCTTCACTGACAATCGAACTGTATTGCGCAGTGTATAGCGCGTCCTTTGAGATTATTCTGTCCGATCAGTAATGTTGATTAAATCACACGAAGGTGTCTGTGGTGATAGACATCAGGTTTGTCTAGGACTTTATTCGGAGCTGCCCAGCTGTTATGGTTATACAGCATCAGTCATACACAGGCCGTGCCATACAAGCATACTTTTACGCCAAAGGGCTCCGTAATCCACAGGTTCCAAAAGGATTGGCATTCTAGTTATTCAGGTATCAATTTGGCCAAAACAATCCTTTCTTGTGAATAAAATTGATCTAATTTCCAACACCAGAGTTATGGCCCTTAAATTTGTGTATCAAGTATGTTGCCCAATGTGGAACGATATTACTGTGGTAACAATGTTCTGATATATAGAGAGGTACATGGATTTTAACCTTGGTGGGTGGGTGGGTACCTTTGTGCATAAGATATAGTCCATGTAAGGAATATGTCAATCTGACCTACTCTGTGGATAATATAGGTCAAATATGAATTTTGGCATTGGATCCTGTGAGCGTTATCTTGTCACCTTTTCAGCGATTTATAACTAATCTGGCCAAACTTATCATAGGTATTTAACATTTGTATTAAGCAAATGATGTTTATCTAATGTCAAAAAATAGTCCACGCCCTTATAAATCTTCATGGGCATAAGGATGGGGTGTGGGCAGCTACAATTTTGGTGTAATGTTTCATCAGATTTAGAGATAATGGCGTGCAATTCTTCAAGTGGACCCTTTACTTGGTGGAGGAAGTCAACATTATTCGCATACCCCATCCCTAGTGACATGTCTAGTTCTGAGATTGGATGGCTTCGTCTTGTTGATGTATCAAATTTTGTAGATAACAAAGATTTGATGCGAACGGCTAAGCTTGCGTTCGCCAGTAGGAGTCTCAATCGGCGTAGTTGCTCATCATTACAATTAGTTTGATGAAGGAATTGAAGATCTTTAGTCTATTAATTTGTTGATATCAAATGCACGTGGCATGTTGATTTCCACCGTATGGAAATCATAAGACCTTGATAGATGCTATATGAGTGATGTATAAACAATAGAGGAATCCAGTTTTAGCCCAACCATCTCTAGCTAAGCTCCGCCCACACTTTTCCCATGTTGGGATCTATCGGCAGTGGTACTGTTTCATTTGAAGCACAACCCCTGTGATATATCCAAAATAATATGTTGGCCCAACCTTTAGCGCGGTGTACGTCATATTATCAATCCATTTATTGAACAACGATGTTTTGGTCTCATTGGCATAACATTGCCAGATTTTCTTGCCTAAATTATATCCAATAGCTTCCATATCAGACACACTATTAAACATTTAATGGTCAAATTCAGTCAACAAGATTCCAATCGTCTCATAGAAAATGTCCATTTAAGGAAAAAGAGAAAACGCATTTTGAAAATTTCAGTGGTCAATTTTCAAAAATGGTCTGTCATTTGCTTACAAATGGACAATTCTCAAGACCACAGCTGAAGCCGGATTGACCGCGTTGACCATTAAAGACATGTGCCAGCTACATATCAGTTACCACGTTAGACACAAATACGTTCATTATGCATCTCATAATTACTACCAGACCTATAAACAATGCGCACTTGTTGTCATTAGGGTATTATCCATTGCATTGTATGATGTGGCTCCAGAATCTGTATTACGGCTTTCGAACATGGGCCCATTTCCATTGCTTTAAGTCTAATGACATTTTGATAATGGAATAAAATGGGATCTAATAATCTAGTAATTACCATTGTGCCGTAATGGGAAGAGGGTATTGCGATCGGCTCCATTTGTGTCTGTCTGCCTGCCTGCCTGCCTGCCTGCCTGCCTGCCTGCCTGCCTGACTGACTGCCTGTCTGCCTGCCTGCCCGCTTGCATGCCTGCCTGCCCGTCCGTCCGCCTGCCTGCCTGCCTGCCTACCTGCCTGCATGCATGCATGCATGCATGGATGCTTACCTGCCTGTCTGTATGTCTGTCTTGATGTCCGTCCGTCCGCCTGGCTGGAGCTTTATTAAAAAAAACTACTGATGTGACTTGGGTAAATTTTAACACAACGAAGGAACTTGCAGTGCAAGAGGATTTACAGACTTTGGCCGTGATCCGTGTAAAAGAATTTGGCAAGATTTCCACGATTGTTTTCTAAATGTTTCAAACACTTGTCTTAAAAGATTGCAATATGGCCAGACAAACACACACCACCTAACGCATGTGATCTTAAATGACAGGACGTACACATTTCGTGCAATATCACAAATACATATCACGTTTATTTCAAATCTATATTTAAATAGTGAAACTAAGATAAAATATCATTTTAAACAATTGCCTACGTTCTCGAAACAACCTTAATTCTATTACAATTCCAGGCCGCCTCTGCTATTATACGTGTATAGGCCTATATACCCTATATGTCTTTCCGTAAAAGATCTGATTTCATGACATTATCGTATGACATAGATGACATGAGCATATTTTGCCTAATCTACTCAAATAATAGTCTGATAGAACAAAATATCGAAGGAAAATATACAAGAATTATCATCCACGTTTTGCACTTCATGTGTGAGACACCAGTGTTGATATCATTTGGTTTTTCCGTAGTTACAAAATAATAAATATATTTATTTCGTCGTGAGAACACCTCGGGTGTTCCAAAATTCATCGGAGCCATTATCTGAACTTCCGGTTTGTCACTGATTGTAGTAGTCTTCAGTAATCTTTCGTTATCACCAGATTGGCAAAGTTTGGTGAACATATCGGTCTGATTTGGCGACCGTAACCAAGCAACCATAGATTTGGCATTTGTGATATACGCTCCCTGTTGATTAGACACCCATGTTAAGAAGCTCATAAATTCGGTTCGGTGCGCGTCCTTCGCAAGCCACGACGCGTCGATGTTTAGAACAAATGGTGTTCGGTTACCCAGTGCAACCACTTGAAAATTATCCATCATTGTCTGTAACAGAGATTTTGAAGCCGTAAATTCCATGTTACATTTCCCTATGTGAGCGCACGTGGTTGCATTCATAGTCAGGGGCCAATAAGGGACTTCCCAAAAATTAGGCAGCAATTTTCCAGTACTACATGTTTGATTGGCCATGCACGGAAAGTCCCAGTTCGTCTCCAATTGGATAGGACCAGTGTTACCAACAGACATAGACGAGTCGTACAGGAAACCCTCCTCCTCCAGATAACTAAACATATTTGGCGAAATCGCGCTCAAACTAGATTCCAATCTCCAGCCAAACATTTTTTTAGTATTCAATTTTCTCGTTACGATACTGGTGATGTTTTGAATATCCGCTCTACTGGTCAATGTACCACTAGCGATGTGAGCATCACCGTACACGCCCAACTCTATGTCGTCACGATTTGCAATGGAGTTTGGGCTTATCATCTCTGCTGCACCAGCTGAAACGAACACTGTAGCTCCAACCGGACAGCCGCTAGGGTTAGTCAAACTAGCCGGAAATAGATCGTAGATGTGTCCGAATTTATCCCAGTCGTTACGAGATACGGTAAATGTCGGAACGACGATTTGTGGCGGCAAAGTTTCCTCCTGAGTAACCGTTCCGGTTGAATGGTCAATGATTAAACATATGTTGAACAGTGATATCTTTACGAACAAGCTCAAGAAAATTGTCTCCAGATTTGAACATGACAGTGCCATACTAACAATACAGTTTTTATGGTCGGTCGAACCTTAAAGGTGAAATAAAAAAGACTATTGGAAATATCACTCACTTTCATCTATATGAGTAGATCTATTGGTAACTGGTATTTAAACAGCATCTTCAGAGCTTAATTAAACTTTCCGATTTATCCATCAATCATATGACGTCATAATCAATGACGTCATGAATGACGTAGATAAGTTCGTAACGAACGCTTAATTGACGACAATATAAGTGGTGTTGTAAGAATTGTATGTCTTTACTATTTAATAAAGATGCTGTTGAATATTTTGAAACTAATTTGCATAGGCAGAAACAGCACCCGGCCAAATTAGTTTCAAAATATTCAACAGCTTACCTGTATAGTCTTCTGGAAATTGATAGTCATGGAGTTTAGGGACCGATCAATACCAATACGGGCGAAGTATGGGTGGAGCTTAGCTAAAGATGGGCGGGGCATAGCTAAAATTGGAACGGTCCATTAAGGCCCAACACTCACATTAGAATGCTTGAAAATAAAACTTTTCAAATTATATCCTTTGTGAAACTTAAATTATGTAGGCCTATCTCAAGAAAGGAATTATTAGCATATGATGGTTTCATTCCGCATAAATTAATATAATCTTTAGCTACGGGCAGAAGCTCAATACACAGTCATGTCTCTAAGTTAGTCAGTCAGTTAATTAGTTAGTTTGTTAGTCAGTTACAAACGCTGATTTCGTGATGTCATTTCAAGAGTTTTGGCGATATAGTAATCAATCTCGGGGGAAAGGTTGCGGGTGTGTTCTAAAGAAGTGTGAACAATTTTGGGTCAAGAGGACAAATGTCAAATCCACGCCGACCAGATTAAAATAATTATTTTGAAAAATGTGTAACTGAAAGACAAAAATTGTAAATGATTCTGGTTTTACTGGAGAGATCCTTACGACTTATGTGGACGGTTGCCCGCGCGGTCCCTAAGATGTGTTATAAAGTCAGGTCAAAGGGTCAAATATCAAGGTCACAGTGATACAATTAGACATTCTTCCAAACACGTGTATTGCGCAAATGTGTGTATGTTTTCATACCAAGAGTGGTCGCTGGCCGCGTTAGATATGTGGTCGTGCGGTAGCGGCTCAACGAATCGCTATGCCTATTAGTTAGTTGGTTAGGCAGTTCGTCAGTCAGTCGTAAAACGTATTCAGGGCTGTCTTTTCAGGAATTTTTCCTATACAGTAATCAACCTTGGTGTATACATGGATTGTATATTTAAGGTATATAGCGTAACAAATGTAGGCCAGTCTAACCTCTGCGTGACCTACTATTCACGCCCCCCCCCACACACAATTACCGAGGTTCTATCGACCTTGTTTAGTTGTGAAGTTGAATTAGAGATGAGTATTTATATTAATTTATACGGAAGGAAATCATCATATACTGAGATTTATTTAGTTTTTAAAATCTTTTTTCTTACATTCTGCTGTGAATGTGGATCGGTAATGTATAACAACGGTAATGGTTGTTATTCAAGGAGATAAATAGACTTAATTTGCAAAACATTTCACAGTGACTTTCTTATTACAACACAATAGATGAATCTAGTTTTAGCTATGCCCCGCGCATCTCTATCTTAGCTCCACCCACACTTCACTGTTCATGTTGGGGTTGATCGTTCCCTGCACTCCTTGAATCTCTATTTCCAGAAAACTATCCAGGAAAGTTGTTGAATGTTTTGAAACTATTTTGACTGGGTGCTGTTGCTGCCTATGGCAGCAGTTGTTGCCTATGGCAGCAACAGCACCCAGATAAATTAGTTTCAAAATATTCAACATAATGTTTGTCAAATAATAAAGATATACAATTCGTACAACTTGACGGACTATTATGCAGCGTTTATGATGGACATAATCACGCCATTCATGGCGTAATTGATTATGATGCTAGTCTACATGCGATGTGTTAATTTTGACAGTATATTATTGACTGAGAGACTGGACTCCTCAATTACTGTGGATGGCACAGAACACATTGTTTATTGTGACGTCATAAGCACTATTAGAACAATGGGTATTGAATTACAGCACTTGTGTCACATGACTTTTTAGATAATCACCACTCGCAGTTTTCGATATTAAGAGTAACTACACGTAAATTGGATGCTGATTTATATACTTAAATTTGTAAATTATTTTCAAAACTTTCAACTGGCTTCACATTTAGCTTCTTTGAAAGCAATGTTTCTCGCAACGATTCGGCATAAACTAGGTTAAGAAAACCTGTCAGGAGATGATTGAAGTACGACTACGCTGGATCCAATAACACATTTATGCAATTATTCTATTGATAAACCCTTTCACCGACAAATCCCTAAGAACACTATTCTTTACGATATAATATTTATTCAGTTGAATATTTTGAATTTAATTTGGCTGTAAGTCGTTGCTGCTTTGGGCAGCAGCGTCTTCCAGTCAAATTAATTTCGAAATATTCAACAGGTTTCCTGTATAGTAGTGTTGAATATTAGATATGGGGAATTCCTCGGTGAATGGGTTAAGATGAGATATTTCCTCATATATTGTGAAACTAATTTGACTGTGATAGGTTCCAGTCAACTTGATTTCAAAATACTCAACAACTTTCCTGTCTTGGAATGAGACACTGACATTTCAAAGATTAAACGGCTAAGAATACACTTCAAGGCTTCAACACGTCTGAATATCTTTATGCCGTTCTTTAGAATTAAAAATTGCAGCTGTTAAACAACGCTTTGTAATTGTAATTAATAAAGTTAACAATTCTACAGTATTAGCCTAACTAAATTTCACAGTCTCTACAATCAAACATTTCTATAGCCGACACAAACACAAATAGGGACATCACAATGTGGTCGCGTAATTCAACACATCTGCTATGGAAGACAGCCTTCAGTGAGAAAATGTGTGGTACTTTACGACAAGCACCCCTCTTAAAGAACCACCATCACTTGGCCCAAACCAGGCGGCCGCTACGGACAGGTTTGAGTGTATTCTCTACAGGCATAACAAGAACAATAATGACTAATTAAGAATACTTTAATTTACAGAAGTACCGGCGTAATTCGTAAGACGTCTTCGCGTTTACTAAGTTGTATACTAAGAAAAGTCAGTCCAAACCAGTCCTATGTACATATAGTCCCCTGTTATATATTGCCATGTTGCTTTCCCTCCACTCCTTGCTTATAATTAGTACATTTATAAATAAATATCCCTTTTATTCGCCTTGCGATGTTTTAATTAATACATGCTAATTAATAAAAATAAATAGAACGTCCCTCGCGTGCATATTACGAACTTATGACACGCACGCACGCACGCACGCACTCACGCACGCACGCACGCACGCACGCACGCACGCACGCACGCACGCACGCACGCACGCACGCACGCACGCACGCACGCACGCACACACACAAACACGCACTCATGCTCACATTCAAGATTTTCTTTGTAGTAGTTGTGCTGATCATAGTTGGGCTGGCGGTAGTGGAAGTGTCGGTAGTGGTAGTGGTTATGTTGGTTGTGGTAGTTGTGTTGTTTGTGGTAGTGGTATGTAGTGCGTATACGTGCGCGCGTGCATGCGTGTTTGCGCGCGTGTGTACGTGTGTATGCGTGAGTGTGTTCGCGTGTGCACGCGGTTGTACGTGCGTGCGTGCGTACGTGCGTGCGTGCGTGTCTGTGTGCACGTACACTGTGTCACTATAAGTACGTACAAGAATGCATATTCTGGCCTTAACTCGGGAATGCCAGACAATAGAATCACCAAATTTTGTACATTCAATCATGATGTGGCTGCCTAGACAGAGTTTATGTTTCAGGTGAAACCATAACATATTTAGGTATCGGGGTGACTATAAGAGCATACCGGAATGCACCTTTTGGAGATTACTCGGGAATGTCAATAGAATTACCAAATTTGGTACATTCAATCAGATTTTAGCTCTCTAGAGAGAACTGAGTTTTCAGGTAAAATGTTCAAATGTCTAGGTCATTGGTAAAAAATATGTACTGGAATGTACATTTTTGTTCATAACTCTGGAACTCTGAAACGTAAGGATGTAGCGTTACCAAATTTGGGACATAAAATCATATTGTAGGTGGCTAGAGAGAGAGAGAGAGAGAGAGAGAGAGAGAGAGAGAGAGAGAGAGAGAGAGAGAGAGAGAGAGAGAGGGAGGGAGGGAGGGAGGGAGGGAGGGAGGGAGGGAGGGAGAGAGGGAGGGAGAGAGAGAGAGAGAGAGAGAGAGAGAGAGAGAGAGAGAGAGAGAGAGAGAGTTGAAAGTTCAGGTCAAAAGGCCAAATATCGAGATCACCAGGTCATTCAGTGCATATTGGAATGCAGATTTCCAGACATAGCGCAGGAATATAAGAGCGTAGAATCAGCAAATTTGCCACATCCATTCATATTTTATCCTGCTAACAATAGTCCGAGTTTAAGGTCAAAGCACTCGTTCAACTTGCGCTAGAGGTAATCTAGTTTCAGCTCAAAAGGTCAACTATCCGAGTCACTGAGGCAAAATTGAGCACAGTTTCGTTAGTGTTATGCATTGTGCGCAATGACATAGAACTGCATTCTGCAAACGAAGACCCAATCCCTCTTATGCTACATATTTAGATTATCGAATATGACATACGCAAACGATACATGACATTTACAGATTTCTACCATGGTGTCAAGAAATGTTTTGAAAAGAAATTCTCATCTCATTGGAGGGATTCATCTTTAGCTACGCCCCGCCCATTTCTGGATTAACACCGCACATGTTTTGCGTGTGTTGCGATCAATTTATATACTTTGAATCCTGAATTTCAAGAATCCCAATTCACCGTTCCAGAGTACACACCCATCATATGACGTCATAATTAACTGCGTGACGTGTTGACTGACATCATAATGAATGACGTCATGAATGACGTCGAAAAGTACGTCACGAACGCATATTTGAAGACGGTCTATGCGTCGTTGTACAAATTGTTTACTTTTACTGTTTAATTAATATTCTGTTGAATAGTTTGAAACTAATTTGACTGGGCGCTGTTGCTGCCATAGGCAGCAACAGCACCCAGTCAAATTAGTTACAAAATATTCAACAGCTTCCCTGTATAGTTTTCAGGAAATTGATAGCTAGAGCATTCGGGGATCGATCAATCCCAACACGACGAGGTGTGGGTGGAGTTTAGTTAGTGATGGGCGGGGCATAGCTAAAAATGCAAAGGACCATTCAAGGTAACTATACAGGTGACCTGTTGAATATTTATGAACTAATTTGACTCGGTGGTGTTGATGCCTATGGCTGCGACATCGCCCGATGAAATTAGTTCCAAAATAATCAACATAATGTTTTTTATTGAATAGTAAAGACATGCATTTCGCACACATAAACATGTTACAAGAAGTCGTCACGAGATCTATTCCTATACGCCAGTGTTACCTCCCCTACAAATATACAGATTCACAAAGATTAACTTTTCACATTTATCATTTCTCAATCAAGTATGCTTGCGGGCGTATGTTGAGTTTCACTAACTCTTGTTCGAGGATGGCGAAACACAAATCTGGAAAATTACCATTTTTATTATTTCTTATTAATAAATGACCATTCAAAATATTGTTTGTTGTTTCCTTTGCATTTCCTGTATGTTTTATGCAAATCAGTTGGAGTATATTGTCACCAGGGGTCAAAAGGTCACCGATTTTTGTCGTTGCTTAAGATATGACAAACGTTCATTTCTGTAACAGGTACCGAACTTACAAGCACATATTTGTAGTATTATTAGCTTAAGGAGTAATAAAAGACACATTCCGACAAACCCAAAGAGTCAATGCTAATTTATTTCCAGAGATGCAGGTTAGAATGTCAACTGACATAAGCTCCTTGTCGGAAATAGCAGATGCAATTATGGGGAAGTAAAGAATTAAATGAAGATAATATTGACTAAATAAATACCTAAATAATGTTGAATACTAAAAGATCACTCAAAATGTTTCCTCGAGTGTTATTTGCAATTTTGTATATGTTTATGCAAATCAGTTGGATAATGGACCTTTCAATTTCTAGCTATGCCGCTCCCATCTCTAGCTAAACTCCATCCACATCTTGCTCGTGTTGTGATCGATCAATCTCTGAACTCCCTGACTCTCAATTTCCGGAAAACTATACAGGTAAGCTATTGAATATTTTGGAACTAATATGACTGGGCGTTGTTGCTGCTTATGACAGCAACAGCGTCCAGTCAAATTAGTTTCATAACGTTCAACAGCATGTTTATTAAATAGTAGAGACATACAGTTCGTACAACGTGTCGGAGTATTAAGAGTTAAAGACGGATCAAATAGAATCATTTATGACGTAATGATTATGACGCCATCCTACACGCCGCTTATCTGATTAAGACACCATACGTCACATAACGTCAGATGATAGATGGATACTCTGGAAAGGTGAATTATGTCATCAGAGTTAAAAATATCACACATTTTAGACGCTGCTTAAAATATAACAACTGTGTATTGTTGCGACTTACAACTGTATATTGTTGCGCTTAGAAAGAAATTTGTTATTTGCTTAAAATATGACAGATCTAAAGGGAAGCTGTTAATTTATGTCATAGAATATTGTTTCTATAGCAGATAAAAGAATGCCCCTTTTTGAACCACCATCACCACTCTCTTCGTGCACATTCTCTATCCTATCATGCTCATTCTCTAGATTATTTGGCACCGTGGATGAGGTATCTCGTCCACACCACGTGGTCCCTAGTCGCTATGACCTTGCATTCCAGCCAATATCATTCGATTCATGGTTGTGTGATCTGTATAGGCTACATGACCTGTCCTCCAAATAGCTGCGTGATATATATATGTGTGTGTGTTATCTGCCCGGAATCCGTGGTCATGAACACATAGAGGGTTTATATATATTCCGGGCAGATGGTTGATATTGTCCACGTTTTTCTTTGAGTTCACTAGTTTGGCATTATCATGAACACGTGAACTGCACCAGCGCTTGCTCTTGATGAAATCATATAAGTGAAGAATAAGTGTTTCTGAGACCATGCCATACCAATATCTAGAAAGTCTTCAGTCTTAGCTTAACCTTGTGAGTGAAGGAAATCGCACAATATGGAAAAGTCCAGACTACTATATAGTAATATTTAGTACTTGTCATTTGGCATGCATCTGTATCAAATTCTTTGGGGGAAATCGATGACTAGTTCCAAGGCTGCTACAAGAATCTAGCGAGCCATCTGATTTTCACTGGATCTATGAAAGATGTGCTCTCTAATAAGAATAATAAAAATCAAACAATATTTTGCCACAAAGCAAGAACAATATATTTGGCAATATTGGCAAATTATCGTTTCTTACTTCAGATAATGTTGTCATCTTTGCCGATGAGGTTGGTGGCTATTGCTCTAGTAGGCCATCCGACCCATGCGTTGTATGATAGTTGTAGAGTAGCAACTTTCATGATCTTTCTAGATTTCTAGATTGTATGGCTATATTTTGTCATCTCAAGTTTAATCGATTGTGGTAGAACCTCAACGAATCTAGAACACTAATCTTATTCATTATAATTTTCAAATAGGCATAGTACATGCAAAATAAAATATAATGATCATTCCTATGTGGTCTTTTTTAGTAGTCTATGACTTTCCATATGTGAAGAAACACGGGAGTAAGCATGCTTCTGCCCAACATCATCTGAAGCCTTTTTGAACTTCCTTAGTTGCTCTTTGACAGTGGAATATTCTTTTTGGATGGCTGATTACTGACATGAGTTTTGTCCTATTGTTAGTGACTCATTGAACATCTCACTCCTGATCTCAAAGAATGTCTTACATTTGAGGAATCCATCTGCTAAATGTGCAAGACGAGTCCCATAACAAACGCTGTTGCATTTTATTTCTCCATGTAAATAGCGGATGGAAGAGCTGCGAATCATGGGAAAGCTAAAAATAGAAAGCATTAACATGGCAACATTAACTCCAACGAGACCTTGCCTTCACTAGTACACAATGAGCAGGGCAGAACCTAGGACTTGGGGGGGGGGAGGGGGTTGTGAGGTGGGGGTGGGGTGGGTGGGGGTGGGGGCTGTGAAATGTTCTTACCCGGGGACTTTGGAACTGCGGCTAGGATCGTGAGAAAGCTAGATTCCCGCTTCAACCATAATGCCATTGGGGTCCCGAGGTCCCGTGGGATTTGGCCAGTGGCGTAGCATGCGCGATGAGGTATCGCACCCCACCCTCAAAACCTATGTAAATACACCAACCGGAAGAAAATCAAGAGGGGTGGCATCCGGGGGTCCTGCCCGGAAAATTGTGAAATCCCGATGCTCTCAGAGGGCCTCTCCTACATTTCTGGAAGCAAATATTAAAGGTGCATATTAAAATTGTATACTTTTATGGGCTTCAATTATGTATCTCAATATACTGAAACGAAATAAATCTTAATATATTATGATTTCATAATGTATAAATTAATATATTTTTTTAAGTTGTAAATTTGAATTATGGACTTGTGTCAATTTAATTTCATGGGACTTTGACTTTCTCACGATTTAGATAAAATGATACGTGTCATCAATACCTAGGGACAACACAGCTGTTATTCTAATCAATTCCATTCATGTGTACATTTATAACAAATCCAGTCACCAAATAGATATCAATGGTTATTGTGTCATCTTATACAGACAGGCCTATTACAGATATAGCAAGACACTGAGATGTGGAGGACCGAATAATTAAATCTCTCTCAGACTTTTTTAGTTTTGACCTCAATTTCAATTTTATTTAGTTACACACCTGGTCACATTGTGGCATATGGGCGACAAAAATGGACCATATTTACAGAGTACTTAAAATATTAGTATTCATAGAATCACAGGGCCATTTGAATGTGTGTGCCTCCCGCCGTTGCGTTGCGCCGTTGGGTGGGTTATTGCTATAATTGCCACGCCAATGGATTTGACCACACCAGTCTTATAGGTGTGCGTACAGGCACCCCTAAATTAAGACAACAAACTTTGGGTGTCAGTTTTTGGGAGAGACCATAGAAATTTGGGTGAGCTATGCAAATGCACTTGTTGCACTGCCCTAAGTTCGGCCCTGACAACGCCGCGGAAATCAGACGATGACGATAACGATAATATCGCGATATTATCGATATTATCTGGAAATCGTCCAGCTCTAAACTGCGGTTGAACTATTAGGTATATCGAAGAGAGTTCAAAACAAGACATCCTTGAACCAAATGAGAATACTACTTGGACTGAAGTCATGTTGTGTTATGTTATTCATTACTATAACAGCATTATTCACGCAATAGAGCAAAACCTGCCTAGTAAGACCATTTGTTTTGAGTCTAGAAGACGGTAGATATTTAGTATTTATGGTCATAAGACTACACGTCTTAAATAGCCAGCATCTTGTAACCACAAACGCATTTTCCTAATTATAGCAACAAAAAGTAATAAATCTAATAAAAGATCATTTGCGTTTAATAGTTACCAATTTGTATTATCGATTGATGTCATGAATGTGTCCGTTATACACAGGCTTACATGTAGTGCTTAAAACTATATTTGCCGGCGTATCACACGACTGACCGGAGAGTATTACAACTATATGCAATGGATGCATATATACATTGATGCCATATTATATAATTTATTCTTTGATTAATATCGATCCACAAATACGGGACAACCTGCTTATAATGACCACCCGTCTTTGGAGCCACAGTATGATGGATATTTAAGATATGTGATCAAGAGTAAGTCATGTTAAAGCAAAAACTCGAAAAGTTATATAAACCTTTTTCCTAAATAAACCCATATGCTTTATTATTAAGAATATGAATTTCTGTTCCTCATTCATTTCAAATAATGGATTGGAACGTATGTCAAGTGTGCCAAAAGGATGGTGGGAAACCTCTTACGACATGTACAAAAGGCAGAAGACAAGATGCTCTTTCCGTATACAGAAGTCTAAAAAATTACACCGGATCATACCAGTACAAATAGCAAGCATAGAAGATCAAAGAGACTGCCGACATCATTAGCGACGAAGATCAACGTGCATTTCCTTTGTGACACTAAACAGCAGAACCTGATACGGTATTTTACTAGGTGTGCAGAGCAGTCATTGGCATATATGGCAACATCGATGGAGGATACGGCCATGCTTGCAAAAATGTCCGCAGGCGACTTAGTTCTCATTGAGTCAAAGTATACCGTTGATTGCCTAACTAGGTATAGAAATTAGTAGAGGGCCCCAAAAGTCCCACATTCGTGAAACATAAACTGTTGACGACGTCATTAAGGTTTGCGTGCTGACAACCACATTCAGAGGCAATACTGATCATGTCTAAGCTTCTTCAAAGAAACTGTATTCAACATCTTTAGTCGTCATAATCTCCCCATGAGTTTACAATCACAATATGAAATGTGTGTGGCCTGACCACCGCATTTAAGCGAGAAGCATCAGGACCAAACCTTGAACACTATAACACCGATGTTGCATGCATTCAAGAAACAAACATACCCACTCATTCAGAGTAGCAACTGTAGACCTGTCACAAACTGATCTTTAAGCAGCCGTAATAGGCAACATATCGCGGTCTGAGCTTTGTAATCTGGAAGCGGCTATTGTATCGCATCCTACATTTTGGATTCGTCAGCGATCGTGCTGCATTCATTGACCTGGCCACGCCATTGTAAAATGGTACTGTCCACCAAGTGCCACAATGTGAAGGCATATTGTTCAATGGCTGAAAAAGCCAATGAGGATCACGCCCTAATCAAGTTCTTCTATGCAGAATTAAGCGAACCGAGTTCTACCATCAACTCAAACCTAGGCAAACTCAGTAAAGCGGACAAGGATGCAGGACACACAATGTGCATGATTGGGGTCATACACTATGGACAAACATAACAGCAATGGAGATGCTCTGACCTTTTTAATCAGTGCTCACGGTCTCTTTGCCACAAAAATGTGCCTCAATCACTCATTTCATCACCAAACAACATGAACAGGACACATCCCAGACTGTAGACCAGAGATAGGCTCCAAACCTACAATAATTGTCTTCAACCAAATTGATTATGTGATGTGTAAGATCAGTGCAAAGCCACTATTTCAGACTCCCGTTCATATCGAAGCACATACCTCAACTCTGATCATAAGCCAATCTCGGTCTTTCGCCTTCATATGAAGCCCATTTGTCTGCTGCATAAAAACCATGAGAGCCAACATGACAATGCCAACTTTGAATAAGACAAATTCGTCAATGACACCACCACTCAAATGCCATTCAAGAAGACTCTCGAGGATCAAATAGCAACCATTGACATGAACTCAAACTCAAACAAGGCTTTATCAACAATACGTTAATGCATTGTTACATCAATGACCAATGTAAAAGGAGTTGTTAAGAATAACACCAGAGCTATGTGTGCTACACTGCAGACTCACTCCTCGTAAAGCTGTCCGAACAACTGAAGGCACTATGGTTCATCATCTATGAAAGTGGTCCGAGCAAGGATCATACAAAGCTACGCTGAGAATGCAATGCCATACTTTGCCAGATCAGTGAACGACTGAGAGATCTCACCACCATATAAGGAGGCTGTTTTGGCAGACGTCATAGCCATATATCATTGTCATAAACTGTTTATGTTGGTCCGGACTCTAAGAGTTGCTGGTCCACCACCATTGGCTTCCGTGCATAACACTGAATGTAATTTCGTTGGGACTGACCAGTGAAAAGCAGATGCGTTCAGATAAAAGCTTTAAAAACAGTTCACGGATTCAGACGGCATTTGTAGGTGATTCTAGGTCACTACAATTGAGATTGATAAGGCACTTAAGGCCCTGAGAAATGGACGTGCATTTGAACCCGACCGCATCAGCAATGCTCTCCTTACGCATGCAGGTGATAGTATTTCAAAACCTAGGACCCACATCGTACATTCTGCCTTCGTGCAATACGCCCCTCACATTTATGATGCACCCTTGTCGAAGTGCCTAAACCGAAGAAGCATCCTGTACCATAAGCAAACCTGTGGCTTATGGTTGTCCTTAAAAGTATCTGGAAGATGTTGTCCAATGTGACACTGTGACACATCCTAGAAAATATTGACAGATTCCCTGGAGCCTTCCAGAGGGTCTTTAAATGAGGACGCAGCTGTACAGACTTCATATGGGTGCAGCGAATGGTCGTGTACACGGGACTCAAAGTACACCCATAAACAAGAAATCGATCCCTTATGATTTGTTTGGCAGAGACTGGCATAAACATTTCACAATGCCGTGTTCATAATATCAAGATTTCATTTGCTAACTCCATTTTAAGCACAGTTTAGGAGTTCGGCTGGTGTGTCCTCAACTCATTTGAAAGCAACTTTACTCAGTCATTACATTAGACAACATAGATCACAATCCATCCTCCACAACAGCACAGGAATCATTCTGTGGCACAGCTTTCAATATCGTTCAGTTCTGTGCATAATGCGAGCAAGTGATGATCACACAGTGCCCTACACATTTAACAATGGCTTCTGGAAGTCCAGATCTTTCAGATTTATACACGATCGTAGCAGTAGCGCCAGTGAAGTTTGCAGAAGCATCTGTTCCACCAGCCACTACAAGCCTAGTAAAAGAATGATTAGTCACTGAAAGAGGCAAAGAAGGAACTTGGTTTCAATTACAATACTTGCGCTCTGCAATGCTGAAAGCCTGCAATGAACTGATCACTAAATGCACACACAAGTAAAGGGCAACCAGATATTTCATATGTAGTTGTGCAATGGCTGACTTTCCATGTACACAACTGTGTAAGTGTCCTTATGCTAGACATAGTGGATAGTATAAAGGGCATACATGTCGTCTACAGGATGTTTATTTATGTATATCTACATGTATTGCAAACAGTTGTAATAAGCTCTGATCAGTAGAGTGATGCATACGACGGCAAATGCAATTTTAAACACTTTCCATGAAAACCTGTCTATAACGGACACTTTAAGTAGCAACACAATGTGGTGACTCTTAATGAGAAATGATTGTTTATTGCATTTCAGTCGCTATAAGAAAAAGCTTTCGCGGTTACAAGATGCTTGCATTTTAAGTCGGGTGATCTCACGGCAATCCATCATTAAAAGCCACCATCTTCTAGCCCCAAAACAAGTGGTCTTAATAGACAGGTTTTCCTCTATTTAGTGAATAATGCTGTTAAAATAATGAATAATATACCATACAATCAATCATGGATGTGTACACCGATTAAAAATGTATTCTGCTTTGAATTTGTTGTGTCAACATAGTTAAAATGTTCTTTAACTGTACCGTTTTGTGCCATATATTGAATCATGGCGGCAATTTTGAAAATATTGTGTAATCCGGAGAATAGTGGATATATTTTTTTGGATCCATTGAAAAAATCAATATAGATATGTTTAAGTACACACCCTGAAAGTCTGGTTCTTTTGTCCAGCATGTAACGCTATGCTCGATTTTTGCCGCTAGGGTAAATTAAACTAATTGTGATACTTTGAACGTTTTGGTCTTTGTCTGATTTATTTGATGACTCCGACTCGGGAATGGACCTTTCCAGTGTATCCATTATATGACGTCACAATCAACTACGTGAGTTATAGGATGACGTCATAATCAACTATGTGGTGTGTCTAATGACGTCATAATCAATGACGTCATGAATGACCTGGATAAGTACATCAAGCACGCATACTTGGAGACGGACTACGAGTTGTTGTACGAATTGTATGGCTTTACTATTTAGTAAAGATGCTGTTGAATATTTTGAAACTAATTAGACTGGGCGCTGTTGCTGCCATATGATTCGTCCACAAGCAAAGATTAATGTACCTGTTCTTAAAAGAAATTATTTTGAAACAAAGAAATACGTCTGAATGTGTTTGATCTCTAGGCACTAACCTATTGTAGCGACCCTGGGTCAGCCGAACAGGCGCGACCTTAAACCTGAGCACTAACAGTGGATAGCAGCTCTGAAGCCAAGCTATGGTGCCTCAACGTCTAGTAATTTTTATATCCAATCCGATTCCTGGTATCACTATCCCAGTTTCCTCGCTGTGTTCATTACAACCGAGTTAGTCAGCGCTGAATTGTTCGGTTCCACTGGTAAAGAGGAGTGTGGTAAAGCGGGATAACAACAGTAGAAGAAGAAGAAGAAGAAGAAGAAGAAGAAGAAGACTTTTCTTGTACTTTATTTTGGATTCATACGAGCACATACTCGTTAGCGCATACAAAAGACAAAAAGTAAACACAACTGACAATTATAAACAGTCAACAAACGGACTAAACTGAGAGCTCTTCTAAAACACGCCATTTCTCAAAGAAGAAGAAGAACAAGAAGAAGAAGACTTTTCATGTACTTTATTTTGGATTCATAAAAAACGCTTTAATTTAATACATCACTCATAAATTATTTTTAAAAACACGTCATAGACAATATAAATATATTCCTGAATCAGTCTGAGTATCATTTAAATAAACATTGTATTTATGAAGAATAACAAATATGTCAATATATCACAGATCTACGTCAATTTGTTAAAAAACAACAATCCAATCCGTATAAAAAATCAATGGGAATCAGTCATCAAAATCATCAGTCATCAGTCATTAAAATGTATAATGATGAAAGTGGACAAAATAATACTGAAAGGTATAACTAAATACCATTAAATGTTAAAATACCGTCTTCAGTAATACAGACGAAGTGGTCAATTGCCCAAAAATTGTTAAAGTTTTCTAGTGACCCATTTTTCTGGTGGTATTTAAATTCAATAGTCACACGAGCTCGCATTCGAGAAATACATTCTCGAAGGGCGTCCGTCTGACCATTGCCATCCATTAGACGCTGCCGCGTTACATAGGTAGCCATTTTAGCGTTTGCCATGATCCAATTGCATATACGATGTTTAACTTTACGTGCAGATTTAGACGAACAATGGGGGCATGGAAAGCCTTTGACATACTTCTCAGGCTTAAATTCATCAGCCAGTGTTAAAAATAGAACTACTCGTCTAACAGCACACAAAAGTGGTTGGAGACGTGAACATGTTATAAAAAGATGTGCTAAATCTTCACGATCGCCACAGTAAACACATTTATCATTAATACAATATCCGGCCTTATATAGAAAAACACCAGTGTTGAGTGCCCCATGGAAAACCTTCCATGACAAATCTCCTTCGTAGTATGTACACGGATACTCATAAAAACAGAGACAATTATCTGTAAAATCAATATTTAGAGAAAGTAGATCTCTCCATATGTTACTTTTGGTATTATGTGAAATCATTGAGTAACATTGTAATAAAAACATCTTGTACAGTTCCTTCTTGCAAAGAGATGGTATCAATACAGTAAAAACCGAGTCATCATTAATATTGCATGATAATTCATAATTGTATACTGACCTGGGAATGTCAATAGGTCGATCTAATAGTTCAAACCATTCATTGGGTATGCCATCCCATAGAGTGTTCAAGTTTATTTGAAGCAATCGTCGAGACCTGTTGCCAATTTTAAGGAGTAAGTCTTCAAGTGCAATTCGTTTATCATTTACCAAAATACCAGCTAGAATGGTAGCATTCGCACTTATAAAGTCTTCGTAGCAAAAAGTAAATCCAGTGGAGATATTCTTGATCAAAGGATTCAGAAACAGTGGTTCATTTAAAACATCGATTTTACAGCTTGGATGCGATGTTCTCATAACATTGAAGAAAAACCAAGAATTGAGCACACTCTTATAAAGGATAGGTATATTACGAATCATCTGTACATCCAATTGAATAGAGAAAATCTGATAATCGTAATTTAGTTTATGTATCTGTTTGAGAAAGTAGCTGCTAAAGCTGAAACACGGATGAAAAGCGAAATAGTTCATAAAGGATTGTGCATACTGAATACGGAATGTCCGTATCCGGGATTCTAAATGCACGAGTCCTTGCCCACCTTTGTCTAATGGCAGAAACAGTAACTCTTTGGGAAGCCAGTGCTTTCCAGACCAGATGAAGTTAATTAACCGTTTTTGAATAGCATTTAAAATATTAGCAGGGACATCGATAACAGCTAACCTATGCCAAAGCTTAGAAGCAGCAAGCAGATTAGTAATAGTGATCCTACCTCTAAACGATAGAGCTTTTGATAACGGGAGCCAGTTAAGAAGTTTTGTGCTGATTTCATTTTCAAGATTTCCCCAATTTTGTTTGCAAAAATCCAAATAATTGCCAATATAAATACCGAGAATCTTTAATCCATTGCTATTCCATTTTAACCCCAAAGGCTCGTCAATACGCCCTTTCCAGGAACCAACCCAAAAACCTTCTGACTTTGAGTGGTTAATTTTCGCGTTGGAAGCAGACTCATATACATGTACCAAATCTCGCAATTTAATAAAATCATCATTACACGTACACAAGGCAGTTATGTCATCAGCATAAGCTGAGCAAGAAACCCTTTCACCCGAGATATCAGGCAGGGCCACCCCCCCTCAGTCCGTTATTTGAGCGTATCTTAACTAACAATGGTTCGATACAGATACTGTACAAAGCGCCTGATAGGGAGCAACCCTGTCTGATACCACGGCTAAAAGAAACAGGCATAGATAACAAATTATTTATTTTCAGTAAACACGAAGTGTCATTGTAAAGAAGCTGAATGCATTTAACAAACAAATCACCAAAGCCAAATGCGCGCAAGGTATTCAATAAATACTGGTGACTTACCCTATCAAACGTCTTCTCCTGATCTAGGGATACAACGCCAAGAGGTAACGACATGAAATTTGAATACTCGACGACGTCTGTTATCAACCTAATGTTATTGGAGATCTTACGTCCTGGTACACAATAGCTTTGGTCTATGTGAATAATTTCTGTGAGTACTGTACGTATACGATTATACAAGGCCTTGGAAAATATTTTCAAATCTACACATAAAAGTGATACAGGTCTCCAGTTCTTTAAATTGGTTAAATCACCTTTCTTAGGTAATAATGTCACAACCGCTCGCCTGCATGAAGTAGGTAATAGCATGTCTTCAATTGATTCATTAAAAACATCAAGAAGATCAGAACCGATAGTTTCCCAAAAGGTTTTGTAAAATTCCGATGGTAGTCCATCAATTCCAGGAGCTTTGTTGTTATTGAGATGGTTAACAGCGTCAGTAAGCTCTGGTAAACTCAGGGCCCGATCTAACTCAATTCTGGAAAGCTCACTTAGATTAGGAAGATCTGATAAAAGCAGGTTTTCAGACACTTTGCATGAGCTTGACTTCGCATATAATTCACCATAGAAATCAGAGGCGTGGCTCAGAATATCCGTATCAGAATTAACTATTTCACCGGTTGGGATCTTCAACTGTGAAATGGTTTTATTCATCACACGTTTATTCTCAAGATTAAAAAAATATGTAGTAGGTCTATCTGATTCATTTATATGCTGGAATCGCGATCGAATCCAAGCACCCCTATTTTGCTCTTTGAGGAGAGTTGTTAATTCAGATTGCTTTTGGTTAATTACCTCTAACAATTCATTTGTTTTTGGAATTTTGACCGATAACTGATCAATTTCAGCTTGTAAGTCTGATTGTCGCTCACGGAAAAGGACAGCTCGTTCTCGGGAATAACGCTGTGATAAAATACATATATGCTTTTTGGCCAAATCCCACCAATCCTGTAGACAATCAAAATCACATTTTTTCCCTTGCCAACCATTCCAGAAATCATTAATTAAAAGCACATAGTTTCTTTCACTCAACACAGCGGTATTCATGCACCAATATGCGCTTTTCCGTTTTACACTTTTAAGCTGAAATATTGCTTTAACATAATCATGGTCAGAATTGGTGCAAGGAATTATGGAACAACTGCTTAAAACTGTCTAAAATTACTATGAATGTAAAAACGATCAAGTCTGGATGCATTCCCATCGGACCTGTGCCAGGTGAAAATTTCAGATTGTTGATAGAGGCAGCGATATGCATCAGTAAGACTATTGCTTGTAATTAAATATTTAAGCGCATCCGCAGCTGGAGGGTGTGGTTCTGTTGCTGATGTTCTATCTACCTCACAATCAAGTGTACAGTTAAAATCACCACCTAATATTATAGGATATGGTTCGGACAATGTGGAAATATGAGTTTTTAGCATATCTATGCATTTCAATTTGTCATGAGACTCTGTGGGATTGTAAACATTAATCAAATAAAAATAGGTGCCATGTATGTTTGCTGTGACATGTAAGATTCTTCCCTGAGCAACTGTGATCGTTTCAATGATATTTACATTTAACTTGGGTTTAAATATTATAGCAACACCAGCTGTATTTGTATTAAAATGTGAAAAGACAGCTTGACCTCTCCATATAAGTCGCCATTGCGACTCATCCGGCTGAATTGTGTGAGTATCCTGGAGAAACACAATATCGGCAAATAAATCTTTGCGAAGTTCATTAAAAATACGAAATCTTTTAAAAGAGTCACGACAACCTCTCGTATTTAGTGTAACAATTGAGAGGGAAGGCATAATTAAAAATAATTGAATAAATCTTAGAACAAAGATACCCATAATTGTTTGGTGTAGAAAAGAAACTGTATTCAAGTTCGTTACTAGATTGACCATAGGCGAAAACAATTAATTCCGTAAGCTACGGTGTAGCTTAGTGACTATTTTGGTGACACGAGACTTGAACGCAGATTCTAAGCCAGGTTGTTTCTTCAATCGTATCAACTGATGTATCAGTAATTTTAAGTTGGGTTGAAAGGCTTTGCATTTATCTATTACCTTTTTACTATGTTTTACACTTTCTATAAATAGTTTCACATCTTCAAGAGAGGGCATTACCTCCCTTGAATCAATAAAACCTGTCATGTCCGAAAGTTCTGAACCAATAGACATGTTGTCAGCGTCGCTGGTGTCCTCGTCCAGCAGTTCACCCTGCGATAAAGGCGGCATACCACCTGCTTCTATTCCAAGCCTGTCCGAATCACAAGGATCATGTCCAGGTTTGAAAACTATAGATGCATTATTAACACTGGTTGCTTTCGCCAATGAGATATTTACATCGAGTTCACTTAGGATTTCTTGTGTCGACATAACAGTTTTTTCAGCTACACAACCCTCGTCAGATAATAGAACAGGGTCGTGTAATTCCGATTCACGGTGAATTTGAATGACAGTGACAGCAGAGTCCCCATTGGCCGCCGCCTTGGAATTACCAGGTTCATATGTGAACAGAGCTGAGTTTTGCTGAGTAGCCTTGTCCATTGAAGTAGCATCATCTACAACAGTGGAATTATCCGACGGTGCACTGGTAATGTCCGCCTCATTATCGGTTTCAGGATCAGTGACAATTAAATCATCGCTCAAGACGCTATAACGATTGGAAAACTGAGTCTTACGACGTTTATTCTGAGGTGATTTCTTAGGTGACGATTTACTGGCTTTATCAACTGGTTTATCGTTTCTTTGTGACAGTGTTTGTGGAAAATTGTTATCATTTAGCACAAGATCGGAAATCGGTATGACGTCACGATTTTTACTGTTGACCGGCTCGTCCGCAACATTGTTGTTAAAGTTATCATGACCCACCGAATTGTCGTGAATGTTGTTCAATGGGCAAAAGCGTTGAAAATGTCCTTTCTGAGCACATTTAAAACAGACAATCTCGTCCGTACTTATAAATAGTCTATGGGACCTTCCTATGTACGGGATGTCCACAAACTCCGGTAATGGGGACTTTTCCATTACAATCTGGATCTGCCGTCTAAAACTTTTCACATGTCTTAACTCTGGTGACTTGCAGCCTAAAGGTATTGGCCGGCAATTTCCGAGCACCTTTCCTTGGCTTTCCAACGCTTGTTTAATAACAAAGTTCGGGATGTAGGGTGGGACATTAGATATAATTAATCTCGTCGGCTCATTCTCCAAGGAATACACATTGTGGTAGCAGCCACCTACGTTTATACCGTCAAGACACAGTCTATTGACTTGTTGCTCCGTTTTGACATAAACCGCGATTCCTCCTTTAATTCGTGAAGCAGCTACAATATTCTCCGGCTTTACGACGGCGGCGGCGCCTTTCACGTAGGCCTCTACCGCCACACCAGCTAGACTATCAACGCGTACACCGTGTTTCCTATCAATACCCGCGAATGGTTCGTAATCTAAAGCAGGGGTGGTGACGGGGTCACTTCGAGTCTCTCTCAGGCGCTCCGCATAACTAACCTGTCTGGCCATTGTCCAAACACAATAGCCTAATCAAGCGTCCACTTCGGCCAACAGGCCGACTACCCTATGCTAATGGCGCTATAAGTGTTACAAGTATATATAGAGTTACGAAAACCAGAGAAAAATCAAATTATGTATGAACACATTAATAAAACACAAAGTTATTAACACAAACATAAGCACATACTCGTTAGCGCATACAAAAGACAAAAAGTAAACACAACTGACAATTATAAACAGTCAACAAACGGACTAAACTGAGAGCTCTTCTAAAACACGCCATTTCTCAAAGAAGAAGAAGAAGAAGAAGAAGAAGAAGACTTTTCATGTACTTTATTTTGGATTCATAAAAAACGCTTTAATTTAATACATCACTCATAAATTATTTTTAAAAACACGTCATAGACAATATAAATATATTCCTGAATCAGTCTGAGTATCATTTAAATAAACATTGTATTTATGAAGAATAACAAATATGTCAACATATCACAGATCTACGTAAATTTTGTAAAAAAACAACAATCCAATCCGTATAAAAATCAATGGGAATCAGTCATCAAAATCATCAGTGATCAGTCATTAAAATGTAAAATGATGAAAGTGGACAAAATAATACTGAAAGGTATAACTAAATACCATTAAATGTTAAAATATCATCTTCAGTACTACAAACGAAGTGGTCAATTGCCCAAAAATTTTTAAAGTTTTCTAGTGACCCATTTTGCTGGTGGTATTTAAATTCAATAGTCACACGAGCTCGCATTCGAGAAATGCATTCTCGAAGGGCGTCCGTCTGACCATTGCCATCCATTAGACGCTGCCGCGCTACATAGGTAGCCATTTTAGCGTTTGCCATGATCCAATTGCATATACGATGTTTAATTTTACGTGCAGATTTAGACGAACAATGGGGGCATAGAAAGCCTTTGACATAATTCTCAGGCTTAAATTCATCAGCCAGTGTTAAAAATAGAACTGCTCGTCTAACAGCACACAAAAGTGGTTGGAGACGTGAACATGTTATAAAAAGATGTGCTAAATCTTCACGATCGCCACAGTAAACACATTTATCATTAATACAATATCCGGCCTTAAATAGAAAAACACCAGTGTTGAGTGCCCCATGGAAAACCTTCCATGACAAATCTCCTTCGTAGTATGTACACGGATATTCATAAAAACAGAGACAATTATCTGTAAAATCAATATTTAGAGAAAGTAGATCTCTCCATATGTTACTTTTGGTATTATGTGAAATCATTGAGTAACATTTTAATAAAGACATCTTGTATAGTTCCTTCTTGCAAAGAGATGGTATCAATACAGTAAAAACCGAGTCATCATTAATATTGCATGATAATTCATAATTGTATACTGACCTGGGAATGTCAATAGGTCGATCTAATAGTTCGAACCATTCATTGGGTATGCTATCCCATAGAGTGTTCAAGTTTATTTGAAGCAATCGTCGAGACCTGTTGCCAATTTTAAGGAGTAAGTCTTCAAGTGCAATTCGTTTATCATTTACCAAAATATCAGCTAGAATGGTAGCATTCGCACTTATAAAATCTTCGTAGCAAAAAGTAAATCCAGTGGAGATATTCTTGATCAAAGGATTTAGAAACAGTGGTTCATTTAAAACATCGATTTTACAGCTTGGATGCGATGTTCGCATAACATTGAAGAAAAACCAAGAATTGAGCACACTCTTATAAAAGATAGGTATATTGCGAATCATCTTTGCATCCAATTGAATAGAGAAAATCTGATAATCGTAATTTAGTTTATGTATCTGTTTGAGAAAGTAGCTGCTAAAGCTGAAACACGGATGAAAAGCGAAATAGTTCATAAAGGATTGTGCATACTGAATACGGAATGTCCGTATCCGAGATTCTAAATGCACTAGTCCTTGCCCACCTTTGTCTAAAGGCAGAAACAGTAACTCTTTGGGAAGCCAGTGCTTTCCAGACCAGATGAAGTTAATTAACAGTTTTTGAATAGCATTTAAAATATTACCAGGGACATCGATAACAGCTAACCTATGCCAAAGCTTAGAAGCAGCAAGCAGATTAGTAATAGTGATCCTACCTCTAAACGATAGAGCTTTTGATAACGGGAGCCAGTTAAGAAGTTTTGTGCTGATTTCATTTTCAAGATTTTTCCAATTTTGTTTGCAAAAATCCAAAGAATTGCCAATATAAATACCGAGAATCTTTAATCCATTGCTATTCCATTTTAACCCCAAAGGCTCGTCAATACGCCATTTCCAGGAACCAACCCAAAAACCTTCTGACTTTGAGTGGTTAATTTTCGCGTTGGAAGCAGACTCATATACATGTATCAAATCTCGCAATTTAATAAAATCATCATTACACGTACACAAGGCAGTTATGTCATCAGCATAAGCTGAGCAAGAAACCCTTTCACCCGAGATATCAGGCAGGGTCACCCCCCTCAGTCCGTTATTTGAGTGTATCTTAACTAATAATGGTTCGATACAGATACTGTACAAAGCGCCTGATAGTGAGCAACCCTGTCTGATACCACGGCTAAAAGAAACAGGCATAGATAACAAATTATTTATTTTCAGTAAACACGAAGTGTCATTGTAAAGAAGCTGAATGCATTTAACAAAAAAATCACCAAAGCCAAATGCGCGCAAGGTATTCAATAAATACTGGTGACTTACCCTATCAAACGCCTTCTCCTGATCTAGGGATACAACGCCAAGAGGTAACGACATGAAATTTGAATACTCGACGACGTCTGTTATCAACCTAATGTTATTGGAGATCTTACGTCCTGGTACGCAATAGCTTTGGTCTATGTGAATAATTTCTGCGAGTACTGTACGTATACGATTATACAAGGCCTTGGAAAATATTTTCAAATCTACACATAAAAGTGATACAGGTCTCCAGTTCTTTAAATTGGTTAAATCACCTTTCTTAGGTAATAATGTCACAACCGCTCGCCTGCATGAAGTAGGTAATAGCATGTCTTCAATTGATTCATTAAAAACATCAAGAAGATCAGAACCGATAGTTTCCCAAAAGGTTTTGTAAAATTCCGATGGTAGTCCATCAATTCCAGGAGCTTTGTTGTTATTGAGATGGTTAACAGCGTCAGTAAGCTCTGGTAAACTCAGGGCCCGATCTAACTCAATTCTGGAAAGCTCACTTAGATTAGGAAGATCTGATAAAAGCAGGTTTTCAGACACTTTGCATGAGCTTGACTTCGCATATAATTCACCATAGAAATCAGAGGCGTGGCTCAGAATATCCGTATCAGAATTAACCATTTCACCGGTTGGGATCTTCAACTGAGAAATAGTTTTATTCATCACACGTTTATTCTCAAGATTAAAAAAATATGTAGTAGGTCTATCTGATTCATTTATATGCTGGAATCGCGATCGAATCCAAGCACCCCTATTTTGCTCTTTGAGGAGAGTTGTTAATTCAGATTGCTTTTGGTTAATTACCTCTAATAATTCATTTGTTTTTGGAATTTTGACCGATAACTGATCAATTTCAGCTTGTAAGTCTGATCGTCGCTCACGGAAAAGGACAGCTCGTTCTCGGGAATAACGCTGTGATAAAATACATATATGCTTTTTGGCCAAATCCCACCAATCCTGTAGACAATCAAAATCACATTTTTTCCCTTGCCAACCATTCCAGAAACCATTAATTAAAAGCACATAGTTTCTTTCACTCAACACAGCTGTATTCATGCACCAATATGCACTTTTCCGTTTTACACTTTTAAGCTGAAATATTGCTCTAACATAATCATGGTCAGAATTGGTGCAAGGAAATGGAACAACTGCTTAAAAACTGTCTAAAATTATTATGAATGTAAAAACGATCAAGTCTGGATGCAGTCCCATCGGACCTGTGCCAGGTGAAAATTTCAGATTGTGGATAGAGGCAGCGATATGCATCAGTAAGACTATTGCTTGTAATTAAAGATTTAAGCGCATCCGCAGCTGGAGGGTGTGGTTCTGTTGATGATGTTCTATCTAACTCATAATCAAGTGTACAGTTAAAATCACCACCTAATATTATAGGATATGGTTCGGACAATGTGGAAATATGAGTTTTTAGCATATCTATGCATTTCAATTTGTCATGAGACTCTGTGGGATTGTAAACATTAATCAGATAAAAATAGATGCCATGTATATTTGCTGTGACATGTAAGATTCTTCCCTGAGCAACTGTGATCGTTTCAATGATATTTACATTTAACTTGGGTTTAAATATTATAGCAACACCAGCTGTATTTGTATTAAAATGTGAAAAGACAGCTTGTCCTCTCCATATAAGTCGCCATAGCGACTCATCCGGCTGAATTGTGTGAGTATCCTGGAGAAACACAATATCGGCAAATAAATCTTTGCGAAGTTCATTAAAAATACGAAATCTTTTAAAAGAGTCACGACAACCTCTCGTATTTAGTGTAACAATTGAGAGGGAAGCCATAATTAAAAATAATTGAATAAATCTTAGAACAAAGATACCCATAATTGTTTGGTGTAGAAAAGAAACTGTATTCAAGTCCGTTACTAGATTGACCATAGGCGGAAACAATTAATTCCGTAAGCTACGGTGTAGCTTAGTGACTATTTTGGTGACACGAGACTTGAACGCAGATTCTAAGCCAGGTTGTTTCTTCAATCGTATCAACTGATGTATCAGTAATTTTAAGTTGGGTTGAAAGGCTTTGCATTTATCTATTACCTTTTTACTATATTTTACACTTTCTATAAATAGTTTCACATCTTCAAGAGAGGGCATTACCTCCCTTGAATCAATAAAATCTGTCATGTCCGAAAGTTCTGAACCAATAGACATGCTGTCAGCGTCGCTGGTGTCCTCGTCCAGCAGTTCACCCTGCGATAAAAGCGGCATACCACCTGCTTCTATTCCAAGCCTGTCCGAATCACAAGGATCATGTCCAGGTTTGAAAACTATAGATGCATTATTAACACTGGTTGCTTTCGCCAATGAGATATTTAAAACCGAGTTCACTTAGGATTTCTTGTGTCGACATAACATTTCTTTCAGCTACACAACCCTCGTCAGATAATGGAACAGGGTCGTGTAATTCCGATTCACGGTGAATTTGAATGACAGTGACAGCAGAGTCCCCATTGGCCGCCGTGTTGGAATTACCAGGTTCATCTGTGAACAGAGCTGAGTTTTGCTGAGTAGCCTGGTCCATTGAAGTAGCATCATCTACAACAGTGGAATTATCCGACGGTGCACTGGTAATGTCCGCCTCATTATCGGTTTCAGGATCAGTGACAATTAGATCATCGCTCAAGACGCTATAACGATTGGAAAACTGAGTCTTACGACGTTTATTCTGAGGTGATTTCTTAGGTGACGATTTACTGACTTTATCAACTGGTTTATCGTTTCTTTGTGACAGTGTTTGTGGAAAATTGTTATCATTTAGCACAAGATCGGTATTCGGTATGACGTCACGATTTTTACTGTTGACCGGCTCGTCCACAACATTGTTGTTACGGTTATCATGACCCACCGAATTGTCGTGAATGTCATTCAATGGGCAAAAGCGTTGAAAATGTCCTTTCTGAGCACATTTAAAACAGACAATCTCGTCCGTACTTATAAATAGTCTATGGGACCTTCCTATGTACGGGATGTCCACAAACTCCGGTAATGGGGACTTTTCCATTACAATCTGGATCTGCCGTCTAAAACTTTTCACATGTCTTAACTCTGGTGACTTGCAGCCTAAAGGTATTGGCCGGCAATTTCCGAGCACCTTTCCTTGGCTTTCCAACGCTTGTTTAATAACAAAGTTCGGGATGTATGGTGGGATATTAGATATAATTAATCTCGTCGGCTCATTCTCCAAGGAATACACATTGTGGTAGCAGCCACCTACGTTTATACCGTCAAGACACAGTCTATTGACTTGTTGCTCCGTTTTGACATAAACCGCGATTCCTCCTTTAATTCGTGAAGCAGCTACAATATTCTCCGGCTTTACGACGGCGGCGGCGCCTTTCACGTAGGCCTCTACCGCCACACCAGCTAGACTATCAACGCGTACACCATGTTTCCTATCAATGCCCGCGAATGGTTTGTAATCTAAAGCAGGGGTGGTGACGGGGTCACTTCGAGTCTCTCTCAGGCGCTCCGCATAACTAACCTGTCTGGCCATTGTCCAAACACAATAGCCTAATCAAGCGTCCACTTCGGCCAACAGGCCTACTACCCTATGCTAATGGCGCTATAAGTGTTACAAGTATATATAGAGTTACGAAAACCAGAGAAAAATCAAATTATGTATGAACACATTAATAAAACACAAAGTTATTAACACAAACATAAGCACATACGCGTTAGCGCATACAAAAGACAAAAAGTAAACACAACTGACAATTATAAACAGTCAACAAACGGACTAAACTGAGAGCTCTTCTAAAACACGCCATTTCTCAAAGAAGAAGAAGAAGAAGAAGAAGAAGAAGAAGAAGAAGAAGAAGAAGAAGAAGTAAATGTGATGAATGCATTCTGAGAAGAGAGTGGGTAGTATATAGGTCTATGCATGCATGGATGAATGGATGAACGCAGAATTTAATGAATGAATGAATGAATGAATGAATGAATGGATGGATGAACGAGAAAGCAGAAGTACGAGAAGAAGCGTCTGATTATGAAATGCGTGCGTGTTGGAATGTATGACGGTTGGATGAAGATAACCACGGCCTCAGGGCCGAAAGGGTTAACTGATGTGACAGCAGAAGCTAGAAGTAGATCCGTGAATGTTTGCTGGATTCCAGTGTGTGTATGAACGAATGAATGAATGAATGAATGAATGAATGAATGAATGAATGAATGACACAATGAATGAATGAATGAATGAATGAATGGATGATAACTACGTGACATCCACGGCCTCCAGACCGAAAGGGTTAACACGATAACATGGCACTAGGCCTACGGCAGGCTACTATCCTTCCAGGAACAGATCGGGACAAACTAGAGGACACACTGATGCGCGATGCACAGGAGTTTACTATAGGCATTTGATAACACTTGGGCAAAATAAATATGTGCTTTATTTTGTACAATTATCGCTTCGATTCCGTATTCCGGAACTTTATGACACTAACGAACAATAGCCGATATGACTTTATGTACACTATCAAGCGTTGAGAATCCTCGATTGACATGGTTAAATAAATAAATAAATAAATAAATAAAGGAAATAGCAATGCTCTGATCAAGATAATTAGAGAAATGGCAATCCGTAAAATGCACGCTATGATTGAAATCAGTAGCGAAAATCTAAGACCAATTTGTATCGGATGGAGTTTGACAGCTGTCAAAAGTTAATGCCGTTCGAGCATTCGACACACGTTACTGAAATCTCAATGTAAACAAAGTGATCCTAGCGTCTGGGAGGAAATAAACTTAGTAGTCAAATTTATTCCGATATAACCATATCATTTACTTTGTTGAACTTAGTTTAGTTTAGAACATTAATTTCAGCTAATGTTTTACGAGGCTAGCGCTCCACGGCCCAAACAGGTACATACCCCGAACCGCAAGAAAACACCTCTTTTTGTTAACTTTGGACCATTGTGACGTAGAAAACATAGCGCCCGTAAATATTACAAAGGTTACAGTAACACTCAGAAAGGAACTAATATCAAGTTTCAAATGGATAAAGTGGCCTAACTTCCCTCAATTAATTAAAATCACTTCAAAAAGCTGGCGTTTGAGGCGGTTGCACGCGCTAAAACCGCACGATTCCAGCCAACCGCCTCGGGTACAAACCGCCCGAGCTGACTGAACCGCAATCGAACATGACCAAAACCGCTAACAACCGCCGTAAACACAAGTTGGATAACTGGATCTAATATGTCTAAAATAGGTAATAATATACTACTTTATATGAATTTGTCATTCTCATTCTCGAGGACATAAGTGAGTAGCTTGACAAGCCCAAATAATAAAAATAACTGGGGTTACCAGTTTTCGTACTCCTAACAATATTATGAAATGGAACGAGGCCAACATCTTTACATAATGATAATATGAACTAGGCTATGACCCAAAGTCACTACACTATCATTACCAGCGATATTTGATATCACGCAACTATCCCGTTAATACTCATTGCCCATTCCTTAAAGCACAATGAATTACTGTCCAGCATAATCTCTGGACAATCTATTAAATCTTAGTACTGCCTTGATAGTCCTTGCCCAGCCAACATGGAGATAGGCATTAGCTTTTTTTCATAACCCTCGTCGAGACTGCAGAGGCCCATGGCAAGGCTCTGAAGTAAGTTAGAGTACGTTCAAGCGTACAGCCACAAATCTACATGTCAGGCCAAATTCGAAACAAAATTATTATGTGAAACTATACGAAATTTATCAAATAAATCTTGTGCGGATATAGACAGAGCTATAAAAATGATAAACCGCGAACGTGCCCCCACACGTGCCTAGGGCACTTCGCCTTATAACGTGGACTTTGTTAATGCAAAACATGTGGTGTGTCGGTTGGGGTAGGGTGGGAATGTCCCGTGAGGATTCGAGTATTTAGCTCGAGGGAGGATTTTGTAGACATTAACGAATAATCAAAGTCCGATCGTGTTAACTCTTTTGACTATGAATTAAAAGAAATCGGGCTTCAAATGCGATAATATCTGCTGAATACTTAAAGAAAGTGAGTAAAAATTGTTGACTCAGGCATCAATGACTTTCAGTCAAACTATTATCATGGTGATAAGGTTCAGCTTAACTATAGATTAGAAGATGTGTCAAAATATCAAATACGACCTGTATAATACAATGAGTTAACCGTTGAAATTGTGGTCACTCATGCACAAAAAATCGCGTGCATTCTATGTGCATGTGACAATTGACTATCAAATAGCATTACCTCTATTCGGGAAGAACTTAACAAAACGCTATAGTCGATAACTTGTGAATTTTAGATTACCTTTTAAAATATAAAGTTTCTGCTCGTTTGATTAGATTTTTACTAATTAATAAAAGTTAATTAAATGTTGTTACCCGCGTCGTAGTAAGTCTCTGATAGCGTGACACTTTTTTGATGATATGTAACGTGGCAATTGAAGTCGTAATAGAAATCCTAATGCCAAGATGACTGATTGTAAGGTTCGAGTTTTTCGTGATGTAATGTGTTCTACTTTGACTGTATTGTGTGTTTTGTTGTTTTCTGGTACCCACTGTGCGGCTTCGTGTGAACAAGGTGGAAATTGCATATTACCGAACTGTAGATGTCACAGCGATTCATCACCCAATGAATTATCCAGACAAGAATTGACCCAGTTCGTAGTATTTGTCTTCGACTCGGCGGTTTCTAGCGAGAATTATGGATTTTACGATCAATTATTTCAAACAGAATTCCGGAATCCGAACGGATGTTCTGTGTCAAGCACATGGTTTGTCGTCGATGAAGGTACCGATTACAACACTGTGAAAAGTCTGTACGATCGAGGTGTGGAGATTGGCGTCCATGGTCTCAAGAACTCACCTTCGCAGTCATACCTGAAGAACATCTCTCAGTCAGACATGAGAAGAGAAATATTAGATCAGAAGGAGAACCTTATTAGGAATGCAAAGATTCCCGAGGCTGATATTCATGGCTGGAGAAGCCCGTCACTTTATAGCTCAGGGGATGTGCAATTCGAAATACTACAGAATGAAAGTTTTGAATATGATTCTAGTTTAATGATAACTCGACTTCAATCTGACTTTAAAAGTCCATGGCCATTTACGTTGGATTATGGTTGGAATATTACCTGTGAAGTTGGAGTATGTCCGAAAAAACACTACCCTGGGTTATGGGAGGCACCGGTTGTCCCGTTGTATGATCACCAAGCTGCAACGCCGTGCGCAGGTCATGTGGATTCGTGCAGTAGCGTGTCGAGGCCGGATCAAGCACATCGTTTACTCAGGGATAACTTCTACAACATGTACAACAAAACAAAATCACCACTTGTCGTGAATATTGGAGAAATCTGGTTGAGAAGAGATGGATTTATCGAAGCTATAAAACGTTTTCTTTTGGAACTACTGAATCTGCCAGATGTATATATTATTTCCCTACATCAATTGTTGTCTTGGGTCAGGACACCTATTGTAGATTGGACTATATCCAGTTGCTCGCGTCATCTCCCTCGTATCACATACACAATACCAACTGGAAGTTATATCATTACACCGACTGCAGGCGTACCAATCACTTCATCAGGAACTAGTGAACGATGTACCATCAATAATTGCCGTCTTCCAAACTGTCGCTGCAACTATTCTAACACTCCTGGCAACTTGATACCGCAGAATGTGCCACAGATGGTTCTCCTAAATTTTGACGGAACAATAAACCCGAGAAGTGCCACTATTTTACACCGCCTGTTAGGGAGGAGAAAGAACCCAAACGGTTGTAACGTGTCCATGACTGTGTTTGTCCATGATAAGGATTGTGACTATGGAGAGGTGCGCAAACTGTATGAGCGTGAGGTAGAAATAGCTGCGAATAGTGTTAGTAGACAAGAGACAGTGGACGCGAGGAAGTTCTGGAAAGATATGTCATTCAAACGACTAACCACAGAAATACTTCAACAGTCGCTAAATATTCACAAACACGCTAGTGTTCCATTAGAAGAGATTCGTGGATGGCGTACTCCTAATTTGCAACCATCAGGAGAAGACCAGT
Source organism: Chaetoderma sp. LZ-2023a (assembly GCA_034401795.1). Classification (NCBI taxonomy): domain Eukaryota; kingdom Metazoa; phylum Mollusca; class Caudofoveata; order Chaetodermatida; family Chaetodermatidae; genus Chaetoderma; species Chaetoderma sp. LZ-2023a. The sequence continues at coordinate 142,158,653 of CM067370.1, forward strand.
ATTCTCTCTTACAACTAGGTCGCTATCAGTACGACTCTACACTTACCACAACACGTAGGAGCTTAACAGATCCAAGTCCATGGCCAGTTACCTTAGACTATGGCTGGGACTTGGCATGTGAGGCACCCCCATGCCCACGAGGTCAGTATCCGGGTCTGTGGGAGGTTCCTGTTGTGTCATTGGTCAACCGGACTAGAGGTGATTCTTGTAACGGGGCATACCTCGATTCTTGTCAAGCCGGAAATGAAACAGATGCGTTCAATTTAATTATGGATAATTTCAACAGTTTGTACACTGGAAATCGCGCACCATTTATAATAAACATGCAGATGTTGTGGTTAGAGATTAGTCATAAGCACAGGGCGGTTGACAGATTCTTAAGTACAATTAACAATTTTCAAGATGTGTATATAATATCTACGCATCAGGCACTAGAATGGATCCGTCACCCGACACCTTTGTCACAAATACAAAATTTTCAACCATGGCAGTGCGCGAAACCGCCATCACCAACTACCACAACTGGAACCACAACGACAACAGCAACAACTACGACTACTACTCAGCCTAGACCGACTACAGGATGTCCGACGATAGCATCTGACAGTATAACCTCTCGCAGTACTACGGAGCCGGTTATTCTGAAAATAGTTAAACCCAGACCAGCAGCGTCTACCAATACATCCATGTTTATATCAATCAGTAGCGGGTTATTCGCATTGTATATGACTTTAATCATCTGTTTGGAGTGTCATATACTTTTATGAGCAATAATTAATGTATAAATTACATGTAATTCCTATTGTGTAATTCCTATTGTCCAAGATTTGGTAGGAAGATACTTGTGATACGACAAATGAATGGGCGTCATTTGATACGTCATAGGATCTAGGCAACCTTGTCAGACATGACGATATTTTGACATACAGACCAACAGACTAAGATACAAACAGGCTGACTGACTGACACACAGACAGATTGACTAACTGATGGACTGACTTATACTATTTGCGAGTTGTAAATAAGACTGGATTTTTACGATTTCATCTGTTTTTGGCACCACCGTTTTCAAAATGAACACTATTTAAGAAATATAGATATCAAATTTTGAGCAAATGTTATGTTTTATCCTATTGTCGCGACGTGATCCGGTTTAGTTGTATTCCTCATCATCTGACTAGGCCATCCCCGGTGTAATGGGATGCAGTATCATATATCCAATGAATAGCTGGTTACAAATCGTTGCCGGCCTACATACTAATTTTGCCTTCCTTTCACCACAGTTTACAAGGGCCCCCACCCCCCCCCCCCTGCAATCCCATCAATCAACCAAACTATAATTTTCAGCTGAGGGTCCACCATATCTCTTAGTTAGTCTGTTAGTCAGCCAGTCTGCCACTAATGCTTATTCTGGGATGTATATCAATAACTTCTCATCCGATTTGGCTCGAATTTTATCACAACGAACGTACTTGCCGTGTTGACCATGATCCAGATAAAAGAATCTGGTTCCTTATCGGACCAAATTATGGATCTGTGGATATTTCGGAAACTGTTGGCCCGATTTTGCTCAAGATTTAACACAGGAAATGGTGTGACAATGCAGTAGGATTCCACTACAGCTTTGGGCGCGATAAAAAATATCCACCCGGAAACCCCGTTATACACGTGCACGCACGCACGCACATATGCACGCACACACACGCACGCATATATATATATATATATATATATATATATATATATATATATATATATATATATATATATATATATATATATATATATATATATATTCAGAGTGTATCAAGATCGAACGATCTCAACACTGACACAGTGTGGGTGGAGCTTAGCTAGAGATAGGAATGGCATGACTAAAACTGGATTCCTCCATTGGTGACCTCTTGACCGCCGGTGACCTAATTACTCAACTGATTTACATACAATATATATATATACACTCTCTGAATCTCAATTTCTAGAAAACTATACAGGTAAGCTATTGAATATTTTGAAACAAATTTGACTGGTTGCTGTTGCAAATTAGTTTCAAAATAGTCAACAGAATGTTTATTATGTTATAAATTTACCAAAGACATACAATTCGTACAACTTATAAATCTTTGTGACAAAGATAAACGTCATTTTTATCGTGATGTCGACTAACTAGTGACATACTTAATTATGACCTCAGCGTCTTGATTGATAGTGGATTTCCTAATCAATCTCATCCCAATACGACCCTGTCCAGTGTTGTTGCTTATATTATTAAACTTAATTGTACTGGACATACTTGGCAGTATCCTAGCATTTTTATTAAATAGCAAAGACATTCAATTCGTACAACAACGCTTAGTCCGTCATCAGTTAAGCGACCATCACCAGCATCATTCATGACGTAATTGAGTATGACGTCAGCTTACACGTCACATAGTTGATTATTACGTCAAAAACTGGAATCTTCCATTTGGCTTCTGCCTAAAATCTGGCAGCTGCGTATTTTGATGGGCGAAGTGGTTAAAAGGAATATTCTTGTGGTAAAATCGTAACAAGTGAATGGCAGGCACCTTCTGACAAATTGAAATCGTCAATGTTCATTTATTTCATGGAATAGCGTTAATATGACAACTGATAGAATGCTCAGTTTACTGTTAGCTGTTAGCAACAATGAGACAAAATAGACATTTTACACATTCTTCAATAACTATGGTTCTCCTGGTGCAATCATCTCTCAACTTGGGCGAAATCTTGCCCATGAGGTCCCGAAGATGTAGGCCAATTTTACGGTCAAAAACTAAAACGCAACAGCAACCGCTTTCAGCAACATTGTTTCCAAAATAGACTGTTTTGACCTTACGGTGGCCGACTGAAAAATATATCAACGACACGGTATTGGACAAATTCGTCCGTGTTTAATTAGTGGGAAAATGCAAATCTGGTGTAAAAAATTAAATGAACCTTACATTGCATCTCGATACCGCAAATGATCACTTAAATTATTTCTATTTGTGCCAGCTACATACCATACAATGCATCTGTTAACTGCGTGTGGACGTTTAATCTCTCATTTAGTCACTGCCATTATCAGATGTTTATTCGCCATCATCATTGCCACGATCATAGTCAGTTGAACTCTCTTCATACTAAAGGACCTTCACAGTTTTAGCTATGCTCCGCCCATCTCTAGGCAAGCACCATCCACGCTTAGCCCGTGTTGGGATCGATCGATCGATCCTCGACCGATGACTATTAATTTCCAGAAAACTATACAGGTAAGCCGTTGGACATTTTGAAACTAATTTGACTGGGCGATATTGCACCCAGTCAAATTAGTTTCAAAATACTCAACAAAATGTTTATTAAATGGTAAAGACACACAATTCGTACAACGTGTAGGACTAGTAAGCGTTAAAGACGGACTAAATGTCCGCCCTCTGGACGACAATATTGATGGCGTAATTTTAAATGACCACTCTTGGACGCTTCAAAAACTAATCTGCTCAATAAAGAAATGTGTGTTGCAATTCCTCTGATTTGCTAGTGTTTTTTCCAAATTCATTTCTGATTTCATAACATTTAGCCAAATAAAGCGATGATATTATTACTATTCTTATTATTAGAAGTCGATCAACTAAGCTTAATTAATGAGTTTATGAACACATTAGGAGACGACAACAATAGTAGAACAGAAAGAGATTAGTAATTGGCATTTTGCCTCATTGCGAGATGAATTGCTGTCAACCAGTTATTGTATTGCTATCAGCCTTAATCTTGTCTGGTGAATGTGACATTATTCTGCTAAACGTTAAACTGTAATGTATGAAATAAATATGTTATAACATGCTTAGTCGGATATTTGCACACGCATTTCGCCCTCTATTCTATGTTAGTTTCTATATTGGCTCTCGTGCTTCGCACTCGGGCAAATATAGAAAACTGATATAAAATACCGGGCGAAATACGTGTGCAAATATGCAACTCAGCATATAATAGCATCTATGTAGGCAAACTATTTTCAAGATATACACCAGGTTTCATATGGCCGGCATACATGTTATTTACATGTAACATCATAAAACAAATTAGCAGAACTCGCTATGAATCCGACCACCTTTTCATCAGATCACACGTTGTAGGACTATCCCAACATGAGTGTGTTCGTATACAGGGTGAAACGGAATAAATTTGGATATTGTTTTACATTAATCTTAATGAGGTAGATGATATTACATCCTATTCACCAATCGCAATCTGATGCCAGTCGGGAGGAGATGGGGAGGGAGATGGGGGAGGAAGGGAGAGAGATGGGGGTAAGTAAGTTGGTTCCAGAACGACGATATCACCTACTGACGCTCAGTGTCAGAGTTAAATGAAGTGAGAGTTGACACGCTCGCATAGCGTCAATAATACATGGCGCCAATTGTCATACACTTATGTGCACACACACACACACACACACACACACACACACACACACACACACCGCGTGCGCACGCACGCACGCACGCACGCACGCACGCACGATTGGTAATAATATATCTCTACAAGACTGCGTTGCCTTCAGCTCCGAGACAGTCTTGTCACAATTTTAACCCCCGAAATGTGTCCACCAAAAGACGATGTTGGTTTTAACATCGCCAAAATACGCATGTTCTCCACACCGCTAATAGTTAACAGCGCGTTCAGTTTTAGCGCTAAAATATAAAATATAAAAGCTAAAATAGACAGCTTCGTTTGCGATTATCATCACACGCTTCCAGTTTTCGCTTCAACCGTTGGTTTCAGTTTCGACAAAAATATATCGTAGTGTTGTTTTACACCAACAATCTCCGTTTTGGCTTCCCACCGTGTTGAATATTTAAACTTAATTTGATTTACCACAACCACCGCCGCCCCAACCGCCGCCGCCGCCGCCGCCGCCGCCGCAGCCACCACCACCACCCCGCCACCCCCCACCCCCGCCACACCTGCAATACAGAAATAATGTAAGAATAGACCTTATTACACGTCGCGCAACACAGGACAATATAAGACAGGCTATTACCGGACGCAGGAAATGATTATTAATTAATTGTTGTGCTATTTAACATTTTTCAAATACTAGTCCACACAACATTCATATTTGTTTTATATTAATTAATATTTAATTAATATGCTAATTAGTTAGGGGTATACCGGTGCAAACCCCACCTGCTGTTGTAATCGTTATTTTACTGAGCTTATGAACAACTTTATTAAATGTCTCAATGAGATTCATTATTTTAAAACTTTTGTTTTCGCTTCAAACTACGTATTTACATTTAAAAAACCAAACAATGCAATTCACAATGGCACGATGAGCATTGATCGTCAAAATAAGAACGAGAGCAATCATAAAATGAAGACCCCCACCTTCCCGTTTTTGTCACTTTTCGGATTTTCGGGACTTTTCGGATTTTCAGGGTTTCAGACCACGCCCAACGTTTTTGAATCCTGCGTATGGTCGCACCCTTTCCTGTGAAAGCCAAAGAGGAAAATATTCAAAACAAAGTAATTTCATATAGGCCTGCTAAGACCTAAAATTACCATTCAAAATAAATACTGTTCTTGCCTGATGTAACAACACCGTTCAGGAAAATCAACTGGAAGTTCCCCCCCGCCCTCCAACCCACCCCACCTCCACTGACTGACTGACTAGCTGACAGGCATGCTGGCAGGCAGGCAGGCAGGCAGGGAGGCAGGCGGGAAGGCACGTAGACAGACAGACAGACAGACAGACAGACAGACGCAAGACTCACACCAGCCTTTTGGCGGCGGGAGTAACTAGAATGCACTAATAACTCGCGTATTTGCACTCAGATTTAACAATGCACTAAGTAACCCGGTGATCTCGACTTCAATGTTTGACCTTTTAACCTCAAACTAAAATCGTTTGTAGCCAATTATAATATGAATGTATGTGCCAAATTTCCGGATTCTACCAGACTACCTTATAGGATTCCGGGGTTCAAGATATGCCTCGGATAAACGGCAGCGCTCGGTATTCATATAAAAATCGGTATTCGAATTTCGTTTAATTATATGAATGAATATTCGAATTATTCGAATATTTCAGATTGGAGCTAAATAGTTCCAAACGAAATATTCGTTGGTAAACGTGTGACATTTGCAAGGTTTTGTTGTGGAAAACCATGATTGACACTTCAAAACCATGGGGCCCCATCTGTGCTAGATATATGCCGCGTTTCCAGTTGTTCGGCTTAAGACTCAATGAGAAAATGCAGTTTAAATATTGTTATCATACATACAGGCAGACGGACAGATGAACGGACAGACAGACAAACGCGATTCTGTTGAATAGAAACTTGGATGGATAACTGTGTTCTGTCTCCTGACTTTGATGGTCTTACTCATAGAACTGATTGTTGTCACTTTGCCATTACGGTGGAGCTTGATGCCTGTAAGCTTTTTTCCGGGTATGTTAATGCCGCGGCGTGTCCAATTTCTATATCACCATTGCAATTCACAGACGTGTCTGCAACCATACCAGTTGACAGGAACACGAGGATATCTGTTCTTTATACACAAAATCGTGGATGTGGCTGCAGCCACTGCACACATATGGTATGATTCTGGTTGTCTCTTGATTTCGTGCTTTGGAGCAGGTCTTTATGTTGATCTGACCAAGTAATATATATTGCTATGAACCGCTCTAGCGCGTCACAGATAGGAACACAGCGAGGTAGTGCATGAACTCACTTTGCTTATGCACTGTCTGTTATTCCAAGACCACATGTCATTCCTCTAGATGTTTTCAGCATCCACATAAAAAACTGTTCGATTTTCTGGTCTGAGAAATTTCCGGCCCAGAATTCATAACGACGACGGATGGTAAAATAGCTCTGTAAATTGTGTGTACTCGTATACTGGCATGGTTTTCTCTATGGATTCATTTTGTTGTAGACCCACACTTCGCATAAGAAAGAAGCCCCGCAGCATAGAAATCTTGAATTGTTTTGCCCACACAATGGCATGGAAGCCTCCAGTGCCTTGTCCTCTTCTCACGAATGAAGAGTTTATAAGAAGTCAACATCTGATTTGTGAAATGAGCAGACTTAACTGGGTGATAAACTCTCTCCTATGGCAATGGCGTTCTATATCTGGTCAAGGAGGTATTTTGTAAACGTCACCCAAGCGATCTTGGTTGCTGTTGTCCATGCAGCCAAGTATTTCCATTAAGACATAGATTATGGCTGCTGATGTAACGATGTTATCACGATGTGCATGTTAGAATGCACGATCGATTAACTTGTGCACACCTGATCTTTTGGAATATACCATTTCCCTCAGCTCTGTTAGTATTCTTCCTGCCATTAGTTTGGCCAATACTACTAATATAAGACATCCAAATATGGAATCGACCGAGAAGAACAACGATTTTATCTAGACCCTGTGCTGCAGCGACTATCTCTACAGCGCTTAGGCATAAAGGATGGTCAAATGTAACTGGGAATATTGGCAGGCATTGCTTTTCACACCGTTTCTTTGGAACGCATAATGCAGTGTAAATAGTGCTTGGACTGGTGGGATTCAGATTGATGAAGAAGGGGACATCTGTTCTGGTGGTCTCATATTAGCCACTCTTCATTGCTACCCTTATGAAGCCATTCCACGAATGGCGTGGGATTAACCAGCATTCCAGGGATAGTCTAGGGAAACTGTTAAGCATAGAAAATGACACCCATCTTGAATTATGAGATTTTTGGTGTTTAATCATGTAATTAATGAGTTCATTGAATGGCTTGCATTTGAAAACCTATGTTTAGACATTTTATTTCTATCCTTCCAGTTACAAAGATATGATAGAATTCTTGAATTCTGAGATTTATTCTTAAACCATGTAATTAATGATTTCATTCGATTTCTTCTGTCTGAAAACCTATGTGTATACATTGAATTTGAAATTCGACTGCCCCTGGCAGCAAAGATATGATATAATAGAAGACGGGAGCCATTTTGGACGCCATCTTGAATTGCAGGTTTAGCACAAGGAGGATTTCCCGAGACATTTAGTATGTTTTAGCTTGTTATACTGGACCTTTCCTTAAAATTTCAGCTTGTTATCAATATTTTCAGGCTTGGTGCCTTTTTAGGCTATTACGCTTAGACTAGGTGGGTAATTCCATAAAACATTACCTTTTTAACAATGCTCGAGAATGCCAATGGGGTCATTAACTAAAAGCTTTGACGGTATTGTAAGTGGCAAAAGAATTTGATGGACGCCAAAACACACTTTTCTTGCCACCATCTATAAAATAATAGGGTAATTGATGTCAGATGACATTTGAAGCGGGCAGACCTATAATCACCTCGCTGGACATTGCCTGCAAAGCGGGTCACCTGCCCTCGTCTGCGGACGCCAGACCTGCTTCGTGCGGCATTCTCGGGGCGGAGGCTGGGTCGGCTACAAACATGTGATGGCCCTGTAGTGGGCCAATGGAACGATGACGTTCCCGCAGGTCCGGGCGTGCATTCACACCCAAAGGGTTTAGTTGCACCACTTTGTCAGAAGCCATGCTCCATGTTATTCCTTCTGAGTTGACCACATAGGATTGAGTGAAGGGTAAGAAAATGGTAACTTTCAAACCCGATGAGTCGGAGAAAATTTCCATTCTAGTTACTATCTAAAAGAGAAACACAATGTTAACATTTTAACACGTGGTGAATTCAACAACGGTAATGTATTAACTGTTTATATACATTTTCTCAACACAAATAACAACAATTACAGTGCATAGAATGTTTCATAAATAACAATTACTGGTAATTGTGAATGACAATTACAGGTTGTAATTAAGGCGTAAGTCACAGCCTACACAACGCCATTAAATGAGGTGAAGCCTTCCTGTATGCAGAGAACATCTGGATGGAATGTAATATTGGATGTAGGAAAAGGAGAATTCTATCAGTATAGTGTATTTATCCATTGTCTTCCAGTGAAGTTTCAGGATATTTGGATAAGCAATTGACAGTGTTAGCTTTAATTATATTATAATAATCGTGTATTAATTATTCTTATTATTCAGTTTATAAATTGTTTCAACATATATTGCTCTAGCTAATATTTGGTGTTTAGCTTTTTTGGATTTTTCTAACTAAATTTGACATAAATCTGTAGAAATTCGATCAAGTTCTAAAATGGCCAATAATTTTAATGGTCCAGTGAGTAAAGGACGCAAATCTCGCGGTCTGTTCAGGCCTTTCAGAGACTGGTTAAGATGCGCTTCCATGTGTTGCAATACTTGCACTATGTTACGAGAGCATTTATCTTCAGACACTCGCTTGAAATCCCTTAGCATGAAAATGGAGGAGATGAACTCGTATTTTGCCCTGCCTTACGAGATGACGATTTTTTTTAATCGACCAGCACTTTAACTGGTTAAAGATTTTGACGCAAAATATTGACCAATCAAAATTCTGAATAGAACTTGTAGATCCTAGTACGATAGAATCCTTACCGCCAAATTTGCCTTCATTAGATTTAATTTCATCGATAACTATTGGCGATTAAAGTTTGTTCAAAAGAATTTGATCCTTGATAAAACACGACTGTTATGGACCAATCAAATCTTTTGGTTTAGTGGCCATATTGGATTTTTTCTTGGCTGGATGGAACCTAATATTTTATTTAATTGTGTAGTCAACGTCCAACATTAATTTCCTACTAAATATTGTTCGTACTAAATTATCAATTTCGTATGTTATGCCATGTTACTGCTGAATATAAAACATTATGTCTGTTTAAATGCTAATGGTTCAAATGTTAATGGTCCAGGTGATCGCTAAAGGTTCTCGTGCCTCTTGTTTTACCATGTGACCGTTTTGGAAATTCGAGATGGACGCCATACTGTATCTTAAGGAAGTAGATGATATTAAAAGTGCACATCTCTTTGTCTAGCCACTTGTCTAGTGATAAGTGTTGCATGCTGCGAAGATGCAACGCATGCATGCAATTGCATATTAAATTGTTTCTAAACAGAGTGGCATGATAATTCTCTGTCGCAACAATCACAATTTAGCGCTCCTGCACGACATTGAAGTGTGAATTTCTTCACATCGCCTTCGCATCTTCTCACCTAACACCTCGCTGATGTCATTACTAATATTTATTAATCAGGAGCAAGCTTGTTAAAGGTTAAAACACATTTACCAATATGTAAACCACCAATGGCCATTCAACATAGGCCTATATTTGTAACGCTCGTGAAGGCGTATGCGAATTTGACGTAATACATCTCATCTGACTTAAAATACCAGTTGCTGATGGCAGTCATCCGTGCAAAGACATCGTCAAAAGGTATGTGTAGACGTGATTCGCCGTTAAACAGAGTATTGATAATAATAATAATAATAATAATAATAATAATAATAATAATAATAATAATAATAAAAAAAAAAAAAAAAAAAAAAAAAATAATAATAATGATGATGATGGTGATGATGATGGAGAGTGTCAAAATAAAAGCAAATCGCAAGAGGTGCTACAAGTGTACTATGTTTGAGTTGCTTGACGTAAAGCTGTCTGAGGAGATCGAGGCAAGCGCCCCTCATATTAGTTCAGAATGCCGTACACCCTCAGAATGCAGGTCAACAAACAGACAATTTTAAAGTCCAAGGGGCCTGTATTGTTCGCCTGGAATATTAGTCCAGGCAATCTAAATTATTGTTGCGCTTGATCCATGACAAATTGCAACATAATTTATTTTTATGCTATGCATTAGGGAGATAGATGCTCCCTGTACATCATATTAAAGGCGTACCATTATCTGTTGAACGGAAATACTTCTGAAATAAATTTTCTTTGGCAAATTACCCGTACACCGCTCTAATAATCAGAGATATAATATGTCAAACAGGTCCAGTTTATCATTTCTAACTGAATGCATGCTATTACCACATTTTGCAATGACTAAAAAATGGTCATACACGGCACTAATAATATTGTCCAGCCAGCCTCACATTCATTGTCCCTGCCTCTGGGGCTGTTCACGATTATCTTTACGTCCCTGTTGACTGTGCCAATGTTCTGTTAATTTTGTACATATAGTAAGCATACAAATACTCCTTAGCAAATAATTGAAATTAATAGTAAACTGACGAGCATAAACCATGAAAGTTAATTAGTGAATTCAAAGTTTAGCATAAGTATTAAAAACTGTTTACAACGGCCACCCGAGAAAGCTACAAAACGGAATTGTTAAATCATTCACTTGCTAAATACAGGTACGCCGATGTATTAAGTGGCTTTGGTGATTACAAGTTGGGTGCGACTTTAAGCAGGTAATTCTAAGCACAAATGCAGATAAACGGTTTCATTATAAGTTATGAACAATTTGTAGCGTTACCATGACAAGGGGTGTCTGTGCATTTGCATTCGGACAAACTTGTTTCAGCTCTTTCCCATGATGATGTTTCATGAGTTTCGAATCAATGCCTCAAGCGGTTTTGGAGAACATTTTTAAAGACGTTTCTAAAAATTGGCCAAAATATAAGATGGCTACCAGCAAAATTGCCTGATCGGTGAGAAGAATACCTTTTGAATCTCTTATTGCTTTACTATTGGAGTTTTAGGTGGGGAAAATCCAAGATGACCACAAAACGGGTTATCTGACAGTTTTAGATATAGCATATTTGAAATCAGCCTGCACAAAATCCTTAAAACAATTTCGGCATAAAAAATCAATCAAATAAAAAATTCCAATATGGCCACCAAAATCTGATTGGTCGATGGCGGCAGAGCCCCACTAAGGGGAATGTGAGCTCATGGAATATAAAATGAACCAGGGCCCCAGGCATGGAGTTTCTGGCTTCATGTGCTGGTGTGATTGTTGACACCCCACCTCCTTTAACACACCCCAACATTACAGTGTGATGCCACATGTATCGACCTGTTATTCACCACGACGTTCGCATTGCTGACAGCGTCTTTATATTTTCGAAAATATCTTTGATCAAAACATCATACTCTGATCAACATCAAGGTTCATTCTTTACAGGCATATGCAGAGAGGAGGTTCTCGAATAGATGACTATTTAAGCTACAGCAGCCATTACGCAGCCTACATAAGCTAATATTAGCCACTCTTGAGTCGACGTAGTACCACAGAGGGGGAGGGGGTATATGAGGCATTGTTCTGAGGCTGTTCTTGAATTCTGCTAGAATATTAGACATGGTGACGGGTGTTGGAAGGGTGTTTCTGGTGCGTATTTTTGCATAAAAAATGACTCAAGATAATATACCATCCGACATCTGAATGTGGTGCAGGAATTCGATTATATAATCTTTGTAATACAAATAAATCTGTACTACTACATGAAAGCAAGGTATCTGAAACACTATTTGCATCCATTGTTGATCTGGTTTGAACAGATGACTCGCGTCTGTCACGCCTAATTTGCCAGTTTCTATACACGTGCCTTTGCCACAATTAAACACTCAAGGATCCTACAAGTACTACGCCAGGCCAGTTGCAATGAAGATGAGCTACGACTAGTGAGACTACTGTTTGCAGACACTAAGCTGAGAGTACGAGTCAAGTTACCGAGTTAGTCATTCCAGTGTTTAATTTTACAAAAATACTCTTCTCTTGACCTGCTACTCGACATCCCTCAAGACCACTGCAGAGTTGTTTTGGTCAGTTTGACCATTAAAAGGTTAAGTTGACACAAGAGGGGTTAACAGATTAGTGAATGCCCATTGGGCTTGAGTTTTCAATAACCAATTGTTTGTCCACACCGGTCTTCTTCCAATTCTATTCGGTCGTTTTGTGTTTAGCCATTTTCTAATGCTATATGCGATAGTTGCCGTCATTCCACATGCTCCATGGTCGTCCACCATTTTGGAAACCGCTGATACTTAATTGTCATGTGACTGCCACGTAATCTCTGCACTAATTTTGGATTTTGCACACATGTTGTATACAACTTGTTGGCTCGTGTTTGCTGTCGAAACCAACTTGAGGTATGCAACTTGTTGTGTCGTGTGTATCGAGTAACGACAGCGATGATGACAACGACGACGACGGCAACAACAACAACAACAACAACAACAACAACAACAACAACAACAACAACACCAGCTATCATCATCATTATTAGCCCCCTACCGGTAAAACCGGGTTGGAGGTTGGGGTGGACTATAGGTTTGTACTCCATCTGCCCGTCCATCTGTCCGCCTGTCGCAGTTGGTTTTCCTCAGTTTTTTCACAGTCCTTCAAGGTATTCAACTGAGAATTGGTACATTGCTTTGTTAAGAGAAATTACAGACCAATTTCGAGTTTCACGTGTATGCTTTAATCTTTGATGGAGTCATGACCCCTTTCGACTTAAGAAATACGAAAAATGTCAGCTTTCCGCACGTTTTTTCGCATTGCTTAAAGATATCTAAGGACAAATCGATACATTGCGCTTTAATATAAAGAGTTTCAGAACAAGTTCAAGTTTCAGACATTTTCGTCAATTGTTCATGGAGTTTAGCCCCATTTCGACTGTTTGCGGTGGCAGGCATCGAGTTTGTCTATAGCTGCCTTTGGAGCTGCCCAGCTGTTACAATTCACGGAAACGCAGGTTGCATTGTATAAACGTAGCCTTTTTATCAAAGGCATCTTTGATCTACGAATCCATAGGTTCCAGAAGGACTGGAAACCTATGTTCCCCATGACGCAGCGTGCAACAATGTCAGAAGTACTGCAAAACAGTGAGCCCAAGATTTTACTTTTCCTCCATGATTCGCAACCATGAAGCGGATCGTTATTTTCTTTAGTTTCATGCTTTGGAGATAGATATATGTAGGTGACCTCTGTTTTGGATTCATTCATAAAGAGATTTACAATTTTTAGTTTGCTTGCAGTTGTTGGCAGAAGTTCGCCAAGGAGTTTCTTTTCCTCGGCTATGAAGTCTACATTGTCGGCATATTTTACCTCTAACGGCATACCCAGTATTGACACTGGGGGGTTTGGTCTTGTGGAACTTTCTGGCACGGATTTCAATGCAGCAGCAAGGTAACTGGTTAAAAGCACCGGAGATAGGCCATCTCCCTGTGGGGAGCCGATTGATGTCTCAAATTCTACAGATTTCACTGACTTGACTCGTACACTTAGATTGCTGTCTGCAAGCAGTAGTCTCACTAGTCGTAACTCGTCGTCATTGCAACTGGCCTGACGTAGTACATCTAGAATCTTTGAGCGTATAATTGTGTCGAAGGCTCGTGATATGCCAATGCCCATTTTGTGGAAGTCCCAGTGTTTGGCCATGACTACCGACACCAGCATGCATGGAGCCCATATAATGTCTGCCCACGAAAGGCGGTGCATACAAGCTGAATTAACTATGTGCGTGATCCATTACAATCTACGTGCCCTTTCGACCTGAAATACGAAAAATATCTGTTTTCCACACTTTTTTGGCAGTCCTTCAAGGGATTCAACTGAGAATTGGTACTTGCTTTATTATAGGGAGTTAAAGAGCAAGTTCGAGTTTAACAAATTTTCGTCAATTTTTCATGGAGTTATGCCCCCTTTCGACTTATGAAATATAAAAAATATTAGTTTTCCACACTATTTTTCTCAGTCTTTCAAGAATTGGTACTTTGCTTTGTTATTAGAAACTACAGAGCAAGTTCGAGTTCCAGGAGTTTGCGTCAATTTTTAAGGCGTTACGTCCCCTTTTGACTTATGAAATACGAAAAAATATGTTTTCCGCACTTTTTCGCACTCCTTCAAGGGATTCAAATGAGAATTGGTAGGTTGATTTAGTATAGGGAGTTAAAGAGCAGGTTTGAGTTATGAAATACAAAGTATATTAGTTTTCCACAATCTTTTCGCAGCCCTTCAAGATATTCAACTGAGGATTGGTACATTGCTTTATTATGATATATTACAGAGCAAGTTCTGGTTTCAGGAATTTGCGTCAATTTTTGATGGAGTTATGCCACCTTTCGACTTATGAAATACAAACATATCAGCGTTCAAGACGTTTTCGTTCTTCCGACTAATGGCTTTCACGTGGGTCACGTGATCCACACGATCGTCTGCTGCGTTGGTGCTCAATGTACGACTGTCTTGATACCTGTTCAGATTCGGAATGTCTCTATTAAATAAAACCCGATTCCAATCGGGAAACATATCCCGTACTACATCTCGTCCGACAACCAGTTTGGCTGGGTACTGAATCACTGCCTGTTTCCCTGCTTGTTTGGCGGATCGGGCCACAATTGCCCGCACGCATCTACAATCTGTGGCGGATAGTCTCAGCTTCTTGAATATTGACTGCCATGCAAAACACCTGTAGCCTTTAAAATTTCGTCTATATCCATACAGACCCTGAACAAGGCAATTAATGGCCGAGATGTTGATGTTTTTGACAGACTGACTGACTGTAAATACTAAACGCGCTGACGAGAAAAATTGCAATTTGTCGTGACCTTAATGCTAGAACAAAGGCGTTAGCAGATTTTGTTGAAAATGATGATGCGAGGTACATATCACTAGATGATGATTATTATGTAGGGGATAATTATATTAAATGTTTTTCTAAGAATATGCTTAAAACAAATGAAAACGGACATAAATTATTACATTTCCGCAAAGGGTCTGGATTAAGAATAGTGAATGGCAGGGTGGGATCTGACTATCGTATTGGGGAATTAACATGCATAGCGCCAAATGGGGAAAGTCTAGTTGATTATATTTTATGTTCCAATTTAGATCTAATAAAAGATTCTAAATTGATGAAGCCAATGAGTTGTCAGATCATAAAGTCGTCATATTTGGAGATAATATGCCATAGGAAAATAAATCCAGAAATCAAAATTGTAAATTAATAAACAAGAAATTTGTTTGGAAACCCGAATTATCATGTGAATATAAGATGAATATTACTAAGCAAGAAGTATAAAGTTTACTAAATGATATGGTTAGTTTAATTAGCAAACCTATTCTGGACGCTGCTGGTATTGAAGAAGCGGTAGAAAGCTTTACTAGAGCAATAACAAAAGCAGAAGAAGATCGTTTTCTGAAAGTCATTCCAAATAATCTCAATAAGAAGAACAACAGACACTTAAATATTAGGCACTACTCAAATGAATGTGAAACGAAACGATCTGCGTTTTTTCGAGCACTTGATTGGTATGGAAAAGAAGAATCAGACGAATCGCGCATAAATCTGGTAAGAACTAGAACTGAATTCAAGAAAAGTGTTAAAATGAAGAATTTAACTAAATCGGTCAAAATAACAAAAGAATTGCTAGACGCGCAGAACACAGATCATAAACAATGTCGGAAAATATTGAAATCAGCTAAGAGTTCAAATAGAATAAACATTAACATTGATGATTTTGCAGAATTCTTTAAACAAGTAAACAATCCTGAGGGTGATTTTTATGAAGCAGATCCGGAAATAGTTGCGTCATTACATGATCAATTGGAACATAACAACCTGAATATATATAGTGAGCGTCATTACATGATCAATTGAAACTTAACACCATATATATATATATATATATATATATATATATATATATATATATATATATATATATATATATATATATATATATATATATATATATATATATATATATATATATATATATATATATATATATATATATATATATATATATATATATATATATATATATATATATATATATATATATATACGTATATATATATATAATGAGTTAAAATATATATAATGAGTTAAATAGAGACATAACCGAAACTGAATTAAAATTAAAAAATGGGAAAAGTGCTGGACCAGATCTACTAATAAACGAACTTTACTCAAATGCAATTGATGAATTGGTGCCATGTATACTCATACTATTCAACGGTATTTTTGTGGGTGGCATTTTCCCGAAAACATGGTCTGAGGGTATTCTATTACCATTGCATAAAATGGGAAATATAAATGACGTCTAAAACTATAGAGGGATAACTTTAAGTACAATTGGAAAATTATTTACAAAACTTCTTAACAACGGGCTAAATACATGGGCAGAGGAAAATGGTAAATATGTAGAAGCGCATGCGGGATTTAGGGCGGGGCTAGGTACTGTAGACAATATATTTGTTCTAAACGGTTTAATTTCCCATCTGATAAATAAAGGAAAAAAACTGTATTGTATTTGTATTGATTTCATCAAAGGGTTTGATTATGTAGTGCGAGATTGTTTATGGTATAAATTGTTAAAATTGGGAGTAGAGGGCAATATGATAAACATTCTTGTGCCAATGTATGAAACGGTTAAGACGTCGGTGAGAGTAAATTCTACATTATCTGGAAATTTTGAATGCAAAACCGGGGTGAGACAAGGGGAAAGTCTGTCACCGTTCCTATTCGCGATGTATTTAAATGATTTGGAAAACGAGCTACTTAGAAAAGGTTTCGATGGTATTGATTTAGTGTTTTTAAAGTTGTTCCTAATTCTGTATGTTGATGACATCATATTACTGTCTGAAACTAGGGCTGATCTACAAAATGGGCTAGACATACTCTCTGAATACTGAAAGCAATAGTGTCTAACGATAAATATCGAAAAAATAAAGGCTATGTTTTTTAGATGTGGGGGGGGGGCGCGATTGAGACGAGATGATAAATGGCACTACAACGGAATCGAAAGAGAAATTATTGACCCGCTTTAAATATTTAAGCTTGGTCTTTACCACCATTGGCTCATTCACAGAAGCACAAAAATGTCTAGATGACCAAGGGCAAAAAGCCATTTTCTTAATGCAAACGTTATATAGCAAGTTTAATGGATTTACCTGGTCATTATTGTAGACTCTTTAATACATTAGTAGACCCTGTACTGTCATATGGCTGCGCGGTTTGGGGATGTCATCAAGCATACGATATAGAAAAATGTCAACTTAGATTTTGCAAAAAACCCCAGTTATACGTAAAACAGTCCACGGCAAATGACATTATCTACGGGGAGTTTGGAAGACTTCCACTTCGTGTTTCAAGAGAGATAAGAATGATAAAATATTGGTTTAAGATTTTAGATTTTGGGAATAATAGGATATCGAAATGTGTATATATGGCACTGTGCAATGACTGCATTGTAAATAATGAATGTAAAAATTGGGGTTCACAGTTTAGAGATATGTTATATTCACGTGGTTTTAATTACATTTGGGAATCGGAATGTCAATATATGGACGGAAATTATTTTATTACGTTATACAAACAAAGGTCTTTAGACATGTTCCTCCAAGAGTGGAGGGGGCGACTCGAATTAAGCAATAAAACTTTGTTGTATAAACATATTTCTGATGAACTTACGTACACATGTTATTTAGATGTAGAGATCGAAAAACATCGGCTAGCTTTAAGTAGAATTCGAACTGGATCTCATAGACTTCATGTAGAAACGGGTAGATAGCACAAACCAATTTCAACTCAACTAAGTGAACGAAAATGCCCTTTCTGTAACGATATTGAGGACGAGTTTCATTTTATTATTTTATGTCCAATGTATTTAAATTTGAGGAAAAGGTATATCAAAAAGTATTACTGGTTTCGTCCAAATGTTTATAAACTATCACAGCTATTGCAGTCCACTAACAGTCCACTAACGGCAATGTTTTAAAGAAACTGGCAGCATATGTTTACAGTGCATTCCTGAAGCGTAACGAACTAAACGAATGAGCATTTGCTCCCGAAATTTGGACAACGCAGTGGCATTATCTTGAGAATCACTTTGTAGGATAGTGTAGCGTCATGGGAGGGGAATTTGTATGCGTCAGGGTGAATGGGTAGAGGGTGCGACTTAAACGTGTGTGTCCGTGTGTGTGTGTGTGTGTGTGTGTGTGTGTGTGTGCGTGCGTGCGTGCGTGCGTGCGTGCGTGCGTGCGTGCGTGCGTGCGTCCTAGCGCCTGCGCGTGCGTGCATGTGTGCGCGCGCGGGTGCGCGCGCGTGTGCGCGCGTGCGTGGTTAATTGTGTACAGGGTTGCGTGGAGGGGGGGGGGGGCGGCGGCTGTAGGCATAAGTGAGTGTTCGATACTGAAAACGAGAACATAAATTGGTCAGTTCATCTGTATAATTAATTTCAAAACGTTACCAAATTGTGAATTTATTACTCTGCATCCAGTTCATACCCTTTAAGATGGCACGATGAAATAAACGTAACACTTTCGACAATCAGATTGGTTTCAAAATATTCAACATCAATTAAATTTATCACGAAAATAAGAATACAGTAAGCATACACACATGCAAACATACATACAATTCGTACACTATATAGTATAAAAAGAATAAATTGAGCAGGTCACCGGTCAAATTGGTTTCAAACATTCAACAGCTATTAGGTTATTAGTTTATCAACAGCGTACAATTCGCACACTTGGGGATGCTACAAGGAGAATAGACATTGAGAATCTACGGCAGGCAAATTAGTTTCAAAATATTCAACATTTATTAACCTGTAAACCTCGCGCAATTTATATATTTACGTTGATGTTTATATTATATATTATTTACAATGATTAAATATTTATGTATATATGTATAAATGTATGAGTCCGTATATGCAAGAATTTATGTAAGTGAATGTGGGTGTGTTGTGTATGCGTGCGTGTGTGGCGGTGGGTGGGCGGGTGCGTGTGCGAGCGCGTGCGTGCGTGCGTGCGTGCGTGCGTGCGTGCGTGCGTGCGTGCGTGCGTGCGCGCGCGCGTGCGTGCGTGCGTGTGTGCACGTGTGTGCGAGTCTGTACATACATATGTTTTCCTAGTCATCCGCCAATAATAATTGTCACACTGTACACTCACTGACCGATGATCTATTGTGGAAATAAACTATCTATCTATCTATTTCCGAATCGAAATCAAGCATGGGCAATTGCGGCCATTTAAATCTCAGTTTGGAAAAATTAGCCAGAAACTTACAGTAACGGTGATAAAAAAGTATGCAAAAACTATAAGCGTTGTCGTAGTAACGTTTATTGTTCTGCTGATGCCGTACCATCTGCTCTTGCTGCTGCAAATTGTTCCGGGAGTTTCTAGAGACAAACAGATACAGAAATACGTCTTACTATGGACTATTGCTAACAGCGCGCTTAACCCATGGGTTTATGCATATAAGAACCGCGACTTCCGGGAGGCCTTTCATCAGATTTATCGAGCTGTACGCTATGCATTTGATGCGCCTGGCAACGAGGATCGCCATGAGTAATGGTACAAGTAATCGTAGCATGAGTGTTTAAGCATTGCCACAACCCGATGCTGAACGTTAGAGAATCAAAATAATGCAGGTTTTCTAAATAATGAACATGCTCCGACTCCGATCGTACGTGAAGTTCATCTTACGAACAAGACAAAATAGCGACCAAACTTCTCGACAAACTATTCAACTTGATCTACTTCCTTAAACATATTGGGGATCCTCTGCCGCTTAGGTTCGTAGGGCTAAGACGTAGACTAAGAACACGCCATCAATTCCAACTTTCTTAACGTTAAGATATTTCCTAACTAAGAACGTTCTTAGCGCTAAGAACGTTCTTAAGTTAATAATGCGCCATGAATACGGGCACATATCCTCTATCCACAGTTTACATGCTCAGTGTATTACATATATTAACGATTTAGAATCTGATTTATGATCACGAATCTAACCTAACGATACAAAGACGAGATATTTCATGAGTCAATAGAGACACACGGGCACAGAAATGCGTAAAACTACAGGCGCCTGATTACGCTACCGGTCCATCGCAACATCATTGAGAGCTCGGATCTGGTCTACCGAGGCAATTACACTCAAATGACATTGGCAACTACATATATATATATATATATATATATATATATGGGCCTACTTTCTTTTATGCGCATGCATAGCTGGGTTTAATTCTATATTTTCTGCATAAAAGCCAAACGCTGCTCATTGATTATTGAAGGTAAGCTACGAGTTTTGCTGATAACTACATCATCTTAGACAGAATGGTATGATTCCTGCCAGTTCTTCTGATTTCCACGAGTATGTTCTGGTTCCCGCTTCTGTTTCCTTTTATTCTAGTTCCGAATTCTTTTATGAATTCTTTTTCTAAAATCTGTTTTGCTTTCTCTTCCGGTTCTGATATCTCTACTTATTTTAATATATATTTTAATGTCCTTCTCTACTGATATCTAATCTATGGCATTCTGTTCATATACCTGGCTGAGCGATCTTTAGTCCTGATATCTAGCTATGTGTTCTTCTGTCACGATATCTGGCTGTATATCTTGTCCATTTGCAGACAAAGAGAAGCATAATTTTGAAGATTTACGACTGGAATGACTGGCTCGATAACCGAATTTCAGAATTTCGATTGGTAAAATTTTTCCGACAGCCAACTTTGATGTTCCAAAAAGCTTCTGGAAACCTGTAAAGCGCTACTAATCGATCCTCAGTTAATAGCCCAATTTTGCTGAAACTGGAATAGAATGGCCGCATGGTAGCAGGATTAAATACTTCTAATAAGTGTTTTGAGAGGTCAATTTCTTTTGGCGGCTATCTCTGATTTTCAGGAAATTGTCCAGAAATAATTCAAAACGTATCTTCTCCTAAACGACTTGGCAGATTTTCATATAATTTGGAAGGATCTTATTGTGGTAGGCTCTAGGATTTCTATTCACAATTTTGATTGGTCGATTTTTCTGGCGGCTATCTTGGATTTTCCGAAAATTTTCAGAAGTCATCTAAAGGTGCATATTCACACAGAATGCCTGAAATTAAAATTCCTTAAAATTGTATACTTTTAGATTCATAAATTGTGTGATTAGATATACTGATACGAAATAAATCTTAAAAGTGCATATTCACACTAAAGTGGTTGAAAATAAAAATGATAAAATTGTATATTTTTAGAAGCTTAAATTCTGTGCCTAGATGTAATGAAAGTGGAAAAAATTTCACATATATTAATAAAATATTTTAGTTGTGAATGTGAATTAGGAACTTTAATTCAATTTCACAACTTAAAAAAAATTATAATAATTCATAGAGAAAGAAATCAGCATATGTTAAGATGTATTTCGTTTCATTACATCTGGATACCAAATATACGCTTCTATATGAAATTATACAACTCTAACCATTTTATTTTCAAGCATTTTGGCGTGAATATGCACATTTAACGTGGCCATTTCATTTCATTTAAATTAAAATAGTTCATTTAGTTGTGAATTTGAATTAGGGACTCGTGTGTTACATTATGTTACGATTTATTTCGTTTCATTACATCTAATCACACAACTTAAGCCTCTAAAAGTATACAATTTTCGGCCAATTTCAGTGCAACACGGGTGGTAAGATTCTATATAATACGATAGTAGGCCTCAACACTTGTAACAAAAATAAGACCTTTTTATTGGTCAATTCGTTTGAAGACGCCTGCCCTCCTAAACCGTTTGGTGAATATTTGGCTGTAAGAATCCTAATATGCTAGGCTTCAAAAATCCTATTCAGAATTTTGATAAGTCTATTATTTAGGTGACAATCTTGGACTTACTTAACATTTTCCGGAAATTCTTTAAAAGGCTACTCCTGCTTAATATGTCAATCAATGGCGCAATTTCAACCAAACATGGGTGGAACGATCCTGGTGTGGTAGACTTCAAAACATCTAACTATGAGCATATTCGCTTCCAAAGACGTGTTTTACATTTTGTATCATACTGTTGTGAACTCGAAAATGCAATGTCCAGAAGAACTTGCTTTGTGAATTTAAACTTACCCTGGTATGTGTGGATACAGGTTCACCTGATTGTTGCAAAATACAATGGACCCTCCCATTTTTAGCTATGCCCCGCCCATCACTAGCTAAGCTCCACCCACACCTCGCCGTGTTGGGATTGATGGATCCCCAAATGCTCTAGCTATCAATTTCCTGAAAACTATACCGGGAAGCTGTTGAATATTTTGAAACTAATTTGACTGGGTGCTGTTGCTGTCATAGGCAGCAACAGCGCCCAGTCAAATTAGTTTCAAAATATTCAAAAGAATATTTATTAAATAGTAAAAGCAAACAATTAATATTTTAGCCATTCCCCATAGATCTGTGTGATATTTTCCCTTATGACTGGTGGTGAATGACGTCGTAATCGTTAATCGGGCGGTATATCTGACAGACACTTTCCTGGTGTAAGGCCCGCTTTCCATGTGAGCTTTTATGCTCGCGTGTTCTCGCACGCTTTTCTGCTCGCGGGTTTGGCTATTTCCATGCAGGCGAGTTTACCAGCGAATCCGGCTGTTTTCCTAGCGTAGGCAAGAGAATTTGAAGCTCTAGTTCTGCATATCTTTGATCAATTTTGCTTTCCTACACACTACACTGTCATGTCGCAAAGGTGCAAAGGAGAGGTACTTGATGCTGAACTTTCAGAACAGGAGCAGTTAACTGATCTGGTAGAACAATATCTGCACCCAAAACCTGTGCACTCGTTTTTGGTTTGTCAACTGCATCAACTGCATCATACAAATGCGAGTTCCTTGTCTCTTGCACAAATAATATAAAAGAAAATGCAGGTTGCACGGCATCATTATCATATTTGCATAACGTTCAAAGGCAATATTGCAAAATAACCTGCTTATAAGGCAACACGCATGCGCACAAGATCAACATACATAACAAGCGCGCGTGTCAGCGGCGCGGACAGGCACCCGTGGAAATGTATATATAGGAAATGCACTAGACCGACTTTTCTGCTAGCAGAAAAGCGAGCAGAAAAGTCGCGAACTGCGCGACTTGTTTTTAGGCGAGAGAATTTCAGCGCGCTGAAAAGCTCACATGGAAATGGTTCTATCTAAATGCACTGGATCGACTTTTCTGCTAGCAGAAAAGCGCGCATACGAGCTTACATGGAAAGCGGCACTTAGGCCCGCTTTCCATGTGAGCTATTCTGCTCGCGTGTTCTCGCAAGCTTTTCTGCTCGCGGGTTTGTCTATTTCCATGTGGGCGAGTTTACCAGCGAATCCGGCTGTTTTCCTAGCGTACACAGGCGAATTTCAGGCGCTATTTCTGCATATTTTTGATACATTTTTGCTTCCCTACACACTACATGCATCATGTCGCAAAAGTACAGAGGCCAGGTCCTGAAGCTGAGCTTTAAAAAACAGGAGCAGTTAATTGATCTGGTAGAACAATATCTGCACCCAAAATCTGTGCACTCTTTTTTGGTTTGTCAACTGCATCAACTGCATCATACAAATGCGAGTTCCTTGTCTCTTGCACAAATAATACAAAAGAAAATGCAGTTTGCACGGCATCATTATCAAATTTGCATAACGTTCAAAGGCAATATTGCAAAATAACCTGCTTATAAGGCAACACGCATGCGCACAAGATCAACATACATAACAAGCGCTCGTGTCAGCGGCGCGGACAAGCACCCGTGGAAATGTATATATAGGAAATGCACTAGACCGACTTTTCTGCTAGCAGAAAAGCGAGCAGAAAAGTCGCGAACTGCGCGACTTGTTTTTAAGCGAGAGAATTTCAGCGCGCTGAAAAGCTCACATGGAAATGGTTCTATCTAAATGCACTGGATCGACTTTTCTGCTAGCAGAAAAGCGCGCATACGAGCTTACATGGAAAGCGGCACTTAGGCCCGCTTTCCATGTGAGCTATTCTGCTCGCGTGTTCTCGCAAGCTTTTCTGCTCGTGGCTTTGTCTATTTCCATGTGGGCGAGTTTACCAGCGAATCCGGCTGTTTTCCTAGCGTACACAGGCGAATTTCAGGCGCTATTTCTGCATATTTTTGATACATTTTTGCTTCCCTACACACTACATGCATCATGTCGCAAAAGTACAGAGGCCAGGTCCTGAAGCTGAGCTTTAAAAAACAGGAGCAGTTAATTGATCTGGTAGAACAATATCTGCACCCAATATCTGTGCACTCATTTTTAGTTTGTCAACCGCATTAACCGCATCATACGAAAAACTCACATGGAAATGGTTCTATCTAAATGCACTGGATAGCAGAAAAGCGCGCGTACAAGCTTACATGGAAAGCGGCACTAAATCTATATATGCTGATATCGCCAGTGTCTCTGCGCCGATTTTAATGACTCAGGTATCTGAAAATAGCTGCTGATTAGCTGCATCTCTTGGTACTATGGACGTTAGGTTTCCTCAAATAGTTTTTACAAGAATGTAAGAATAAATCTTACAGATATAAGAACGACGTGCAAGATAGCTTTTTTCATTGTCGCAAGGGAGACAATCGTCGACAGGCTCCTGACTGCCTTTCTTGAGGTACGGTACACAGAGTTAATTCCCGGTAGCAGTGAAACGCTATCTTGAGCAGTAGGCGGAGAACAGTCTAAGCGTACATATTGCCAAAGCATTTAATGCTCTATGATTTGCCCCCACGTTCACAAAAACTTGTCATCCAGATAGATAGCCTAAATAAATCTAAGGATAATATTACATCATAGGTTTCTGTGGCATGGGTTTGCACATCTTAACCCTTTAATTATCAAGCAAGTAAAATTTAACTCTCCTGTGATCTTGAGGAGTGTCCATTTGCAGGCTAAGATTGCATTCTTGAAAATCTACACGAACAGCTGGCTAGATAAAAGAACCAGTCATTCCAGTGGTAAATTTTCAATAAGTAGTCGTCTATTAGACTGCAAATGGACATACTTTGACAAAACTTTGATTAATGGTCAAGTCAGATGAAGAAGACATCTGCAGTGGTCACAATATGTATCCGATTGAGGTGTCAAACGAGATGTAGCAAATTACTACATTATACCCTGGCACACACTGCCTACAGCCTTATGATACTGAACACTTGATCCATGGTCAAATAATTGCTGTTAAACATATCCAGAGCCAAAAATCTGACACCAATGACGAATTTCAAATCAGTTTTTCAGCTAGGAAAGTTTTACATAGAAAAGACATCTGGGACATCAGATCATATCAACCAGTCAGATTCAAAATACAAGCTGGACATTTTGTCCATTAAGCACAGATTTCTTAGCTAAACACGGTTTTATGAAGTACATCTCAGAATTTTACTCTTTCAATGACTGCCATAGCAGAATAAAAAACACAAGTAACCACTTAACTATTTTATCTTTGCCCATCAGTTACAAATTATTCACAGCTTAAAGATGCATCTTCACACAAAAAATGCTTTGAAATAAAATTGTTTAAACCGAATAATTTTAAAGGCTTAGATTGTGTAGCTCAAACTAATGAACCTAAATAAGTCTTAGCATATGATGATTTCATTCCATATAAATAATTTTTAAAATTTTGGTTGTTAACTTGAATTAGGGGCTCATGTCGCTAATTCAATTTCACAACTTAAAACATTATATTAATTTATACGTAATGAAATTATTGAATGCTAAGATTTATTTTGTTTCATTACATCTAGTCACACAAGCCTTTAAGCCTTTAACATTATTAAATTTGAACACTTATTTTAAAGCATTTTAGTGTGAATATGCACCTTTAAGGAATATTATCTTGAATATTTTAAAATAATTTGAATGGGGACATGTAGCTTCAAAATATTAACCACAGTAGGTGTCATACTCATTTCACATCTGCTGAAACATGATTAGAACTGATACACCTGATGTTTTGTCAGATACTTTTATCCGTATACCAATTCACCTTTCCAGTTTATCCATCCATCCATCAGATGATGTCAAAATCAACTAAGTGACGTGTAGGCTAGCGTCATAATAATAAGGTCATGAATGATTCGAATAGTCTGACAAGTTGTACGAATTGTATGTCTTTGCTATTTAATAAACATATTGTTGAATATTTTGAAACTAATTTGACTGGGAGCTCTTACTACGGTAGGCAGCAACAGCACCCAGTCAAATTAATTTCAAAATATTCAGCAGCTTACCTACATAGTTTTCTGAAAATTGATAGTCAGGGAGTTCAGGGATCGATCGATCCCAATACAAGCATCATGTGGGTGGGGCTTAGCTAGAGATGGGCGGGGAATAGCTAAAACTAGAACGGTCCATTGAAATTTGAACTAAATGTGCCAAGATATTTTCTGGTGATACACTGAAAACCATATTTTCAATGAATTTCATGGGTTTTTTCTAGGGAGGAAATAACTATGGGCAATAGACAGATTTTACTAAAACTAGACATTGACATAGGTGTAGTAACATGGGGTGGGGTGGGGGTTGACAAGCACATCACACAACATGACCTACATTGCATCTGGATAAAAAAATCAGTTCAAATTTAATAAATATTCTGTTGAATATTTTCCAGCTTATTTGACTAGAAGCTGTTACTGCCATAAGCATCAGGACCCAGTAGAATTGGTCTCACAATATTCCACAGCTTTTCTGCATAGGTATCATGGAATTGAGCCACTAGGATTCCAAGGGCTAATTGGCTAACCGCATGTGCCATTGTCTTGAAATATATATATACTGGAACTTAAGCATTCAAAGGTTTTATATTACAGGACTTAGCGTTGCATGTGATGTGCACGAAATGATAGAATATGAAACCCACTTAATAGTTTCAAAACTATTTTATTTGCTTAGTGCAAGACAGCAATTACTAAAAAGTGCATAGAGAATGTTTCGAGTATGTTGTATGTTGGTAGGTGTACTCAGGTAAAATGTCCATTCACAGAGATCTAAAGAACTCCACTCATGGTAAGTATGACAAAGCGATCATCTGCTCAAGTCCTGGCTGGTGAGTTTGTAAATGAGATGCAGCAGGACAAGTGTGGAGTCGAAATGCAACTTGGTACCATCCATGTCCTTTGATTGATCTGAATATCTGATTTTGAAATATAAACACACGGGTGCGAGTTATTAGTCATGAAATATTTACACCAAAGTGTGGTTGAGAGAGAGCAAAATTCTCATGGACCGCAAGGCAACATTTTTATTAGGCTCCAGTGGGTGGGTGATGGAGGGATCACCTTGGGAGGGGGTGGGGGGGGTCAGAAAGGTATATCAGTTACCCATATGATTGCAGACTGTGAGACACAATATTTACATTAGGCTCACAACTAGGATCAAATTTGTTACAAAATATTCAACAGCTGCATAGGTTTCAGGAAATTGATAGCTAGGGCATTTGGGGGATCGATCAATCCCAGCACGGCGAGGTGTAGGTGGGGCTTAGCTAGTGATGGGCGGGGCATAGATACAAATGGAAATGTTCATTGTGCTGAGCCCCTTGTGCTAAAATGGTGGTGTTGATATGCCTAACTTGATTGCTATGCGTTAGATTTATCATTATTAAATTATAATTAAATGCGTACTCACATGCGCGCGCACGTGCACGCATGGGTGAGTAAGTCACTTGCAGGCTGACGTCACAATAAAAATGCATAAAAAATGACGTACCTAGCTCCGTCATGAACATTTGAAGTCCCCTGCCACATGTACGAATAATTTGTCATGGCCGTGTTCTCACTGAAGAGTTAATCGGGAATAACGCCATATGTCAGTATTGCGTTACGCCTGTTAACTCTTTAGTGAGAACACGGACTTAGATGCGATAGGCAACAACATCAGCTCGGGAAAATTAGTTTCAAAATATTCAACAACGTACTAGTATAATTACCTTGAAGAGAGAATGCGTTTGCGATAGAATTGTATGTCTGTCTGTCTGTCTGTCCGTTTTGCTGTCCTTCTGCATGTCTCCGTGCGTGCGTGCGTACGTATGTGTGCGAAACTGCGTAAATGTATGTGTTTGTTCGTGTCTATGTGAGTCTTGTGACAAGTGAATTTGTTGAACTAGGAATGTAGGTGAAAAGCAAATAAATTATAATGATGCTATTCTTAGTATTATTCCTCCAGCAATTTTAGTATTTTTCTGTATTTGTACAAACACGTAGTGTATATTATTATATATTATTGTATGTAGCGTATATATGTTTGACGGCCTCGTTAACATCAGGCAACCGACGATGATTATTACCGGTATAATAGCTCCAAGTCACACTAGTTTCAAAATTTTCAACAGAATGTTTGTTAAGTTGTAAATTCATCAAAGAAATGCAATTCGTACTCATTAGTGACGGACTTATCAAGTTTTGTGATGGAGCTACATCACTTTGATTGTGACACCAGCTAACTAGCTGTGTAGTTGATTATGACGTCACAGTCATGTGTAACAGATTAGACCCCTCCATCGATTTATTAGATAATATAAGATGCTACATTACTGCACTTGCCTTACACAATCGGCTGCTGTATGATTCAGACACACGTGTGATGAAAGCAGTATTCTTCTATAGTCATCATGTCCTGATTTTGCAGTGACGCGTTTTACTTGTTGTGTCAGTTTAATATATATGAAAGGTACGGGTTTCAATTTCTGATATGCGACTTCTGAAGTAATAATTCACTAATTGTCAGGCGCATATAGTTATATTAATATTACTGTATTATAGTATTACAGTATTGCATTATTATACGCCTTTTTGTTAAAATGTAGTAGGCTGCACTGTGTATTTTCGTTAAAGTTTTTTGAGGATTTCTAAAATTATATATTTTTAGAAAGCATTCGGTGTCTCAATTATAAAAAAAACCAATGTTTGCACTTTCACAGATGTGTTTATGGCGGCCATCTTGGATTTCAAAATAGCCGCCAGCCATATCCTCCGAAACCTGAAATATCGGCCACCAAATGGCCCAGATTCATAATTTTGATGTCTATGTCTATATTTTCTGGGTCAAGGAATGCACCGGTAACATTTATAATAACATTTAAGCAACAGAAATGCTGTTTTGACATATTTGACCGATTTAACATGTAATTCGTAGACATCATCTGCAAATTTTGCACCTTTTATTATACCGTTGAAATTTTCTTTGGCATCTAACACGGTTATTTTTAGCACATTACGTGTTCAAACAATGTCCTCTTTGTAGACGAAAAGGGGCAGAAATTATATGAATAGTACGTGAAAGAGCGCGTTAATGGATAGCTGAACTTGTGGGCACCAGTGAAATCGAAAAAAAACAAGGAGTATACATCTGGAAACAAAAAAAACAAACAGTACGTACTTTTCTGACAAGACTGTTGATCTTAAGGAAACAAAAGATCTATATGTGAGGCTGATGATTCTCCAAAAGTCGAGTCGAGACATAGATCTGAAATATTCGATTGGCAACTATGAATTCACGCTGACACCACGGGCGCTGTTTCTCCACGCGGCTCTGTGCTCCAATGTACTGACAAGTCGAAGTTA
Source organism: Chaetoderma sp. LZ-2023a (assembly GCA_034401795.1). Classification (NCBI taxonomy): domain Eukaryota; kingdom Metazoa; phylum Mollusca; class Caudofoveata; order Chaetodermatida; family Chaetodermatidae; genus Chaetoderma; species Chaetoderma sp. LZ-2023a. The sequence goes on from CM067370.1 coordinate 142,188,886, forward strand.
ATCAAGCTTCTGACTGATCTATCTGTAACTGAGAGCACAGAGGATTCACAGTTACTAGGCACAGCAGAAGCCTTTGCACTGACAACCGCTGAGACTAGTAGGAGAATCCCAGTTGTGGATGGCATGGCTATTGTCCAGAAGCTGACCAAGAAACCTGCAACTATTGTGACAGTCAATGACCGTAGTACATGTTTTAATGACAGATTAATGAGGCTGACAGAATGATATAATGCGATCATACTTGTTTTTGATACATATCAAGCGGATTCTCTGAAAAACATAGCACGAGAGAGGCGGCGGCATGCGAAGACTCCTATTAGATATCAAGTCAAAGATGATACCAATATTAAGCATATCCCCATGCCTAGGTTTGTGTTTCATGACCAAACAAAGTCTGACCTCGCACAGTATCTGGCAGAGAAGACTATTGAGTACAACAAAGACTCGTCTACATTGGTCATAGTTTCAGCATCTGGCCACACCATAAGCAATAAAAGTCTACATTTTGAGGACAACACTCACAAGGAAGGTGATACATTAATGATCTATCATGCCATATGTGCAGCGCAGCGAAATCTTGATACGGCGGAGTTGACGATTTTCTCTCCAGACACCGATGTTTTAGTGCTAGCAATAGCATATTATGACAGTCTACCTAAGAAGACGTCTATCTCAATGGTTGCTGGTACTATTAAGCTACAACCTATTTGGAAAACTCTAGCCACGGTGCATTGCCCGCCTTTCATGCCTTTAATGGAGCAGACAATACTGACAGATTTTCTAGAATAGGTAAATCAACGTGGTTAATGTTCTTCTTAAAGCGCTGAAGAACTTGTCGAAAGATACTGAGGTGACAGATGATCTGCTTTCCACTCTGGCAAAATTTGTGTCTGCTGCATACTGTCCAAAGTCTCTTAGCATTGAGAATATCCCTGAGCTACGTTGGCATTTATTCTGTAAGCATCGTGCGGATAGTGAAAAACTACCGCCTACCATTAGTGCTTTGAAGCAGCACGTCCTTAAGAGTGAATGTTCAGGCAAATGTGCGGGGACAGTCAAGTATTTCACCTCACGAGTTTTTTAATCCGCTGCAGAATGGACACTACAAGGAGACATGTGGCCAAATAAAGGCAAGAACATCAGATGTTTCGCCAGTGGCTATCATTGAGATGGTTAGATGCCGATGCAAATTAAACTGTTCCTCACATCGGTGCTCATGCAAATCCAAAGATTTACCATGTACAGAGCTTTGCCAATGCAGAATAGGGTGTGAAAACGACGATGACTCATTCCTTGAAGTCTATTTATCAGATGAAGACGATGGCGATGTCAATATGTAGACAGCAGCACATTGCTTAAAGACTTAAAGTGGCGAGATAACTGTGCCAATATCAAAGAAGATTTCAACATGCTAAGGGTATCGCAAAAGGTGCAAAATTTGCAGATAATTCCAGCAAATTAAATTGGAAATCATCTGCCAAAATAGTATTTCTGTTACCTGAAGTTTATTATAAATGTTACCAATCCATTCCTTGACCCAGAAAACATAGATATAGACATCAAAATTATGAATTTGGCCCATTTGGAACATTTGAGTCAAATTGGACCAATAATTTTGGAGATATTCACCGATTCAGAATTTTATCCGATCCGGATCCCTGTTCTCTTATCCAGATCAAGGCCAAATTCTGGAAATTCTCTTGCATCTGAAGTTCCTTGGTTGTGTTAAAATTTGAGCCAAATGGGATCAGTAGTTTCTGAGTTACAGATCCGGACAGACAGACGGACAGACGGATGGACGGATAGATGGACAGAGGGATCGACGGGTGGACGGCTAGACGAACGGACGCCCGGACGGACGGACTGTCGGACGGACGGACGGACGGACGTACAAACGAACGGACGCACCGACGGGCGAACGAACAAACGGACGTCTAGACGAACGGATGGACACACACAGACAGATGGACAGAAAGACGTGGAGCAAGAAGGACAGCAAGACAAACAGTAAGACAGTAAGACAGCAAGACAGACAGACAGGCAGGCAGGCAGGCACACAGGCAGGTATGCAGCCAGCCAGTCAGGCAGGCAGACAGACATACAGATAGACAGGCAGACAGGCGAGAAGGCAGGCAGACAGACAGATAGATAGACAGTAGCAACCGCAATACTCACACCAGCCTTTTGCGGCGTGGTTAATGTGCAGCATTAAGCATCTGCAATTCGGACCACCAGTCAAAGCCTTAACCTGCTCATGTCATTGATATCAATAAGATGATAACATTTGATCAGTTGAATTTGAACGGCTATCCATACCTGTATCTACACCTGATTTGCCGGATTGTAACAATTTGATTTGTCTGATATAAACATCACTCATTTTTATTTAAGCAGTTTCCAAGCAAATTTGCATCACCATATTTTACAGCTCACGGCTTTTATTAAATTAAGATACTCAAATTTCAGGGCCGAAAAGGGTTGTTAAACAGATCACTTTTGGATTGCTCCATTTGCATGCTAAACCTAGATTTAGTAGACCTATACATAGCGCGGCTCAATGAAATTATTCAGACGGAGGTCATCCCTGTTCTCAACAATAATATATTTGCAGAAGTTTAGTTTCAAAATATTAACCAGCTTTCTTGTACATGTATATTGATTCTGTGACACTGAAATATCAACCCAGATAACACAGCTTACTGGGCCAATGTTGGGCCGAGATCGTGCCGATACTGTCAGTATCGTTCCGGTATCGGCACAGCATCGGCTCAGTAAGCCGCGTTATCAGGGGCGCGTCGAAGGATTGCATGCTGCGTCTGTCTTTCCCACGCTACATCAGAGTCTGAACATATGATCTCGGCGGTGATATGCATTTAACTAAAACAAACATTAAATCATTTTAAGGAAGGTTCATGGATAACCAGTACCAGCAACTGGTGTCACGGTTCACTGGGCGTTTATGATCTCGCCTTTCACGTATGTGCATCCTCCGTTTATGCTAGACTAGTTTTCAACCCACGCTCGCGATATCATAACGACAAAAAAACGAATTACGACACGCTCCCTTAACTCCAAGTTGATGAGCATCACGATTCATTGATTTTCTATGTCTATTAATCATACTGCGTTCTGGTTGATGAGAGAGAAGATTGTCTAAACCTAGCCACATTATGTTAAATATATACGAGTTTATTTTAAGTGCATATCGAGGTTTTGTCATTTTATTGCCGTTAAACGGACGTTATTGCTCGACACTAGAAACTATTTACATTTTGTACCGGCAGGCCTATGTTGTTACAGTGTGTTAGTTTTAGATGAGTAAATGTTCAATTATTCAAGGATGAAGTTTCGTCATCTTGGAATTGTGAATGAACTGTTGGTTAGTGTGATACCTCTGCACCTGTTTATATCGAAGCTAGGCATATAACTTTCAAGATAAATAACACAAGATGGATTAAGTACGACAATGATTCAAGTACCGTAGAAGAAATGTGAGAACATATATTAAAATATTTGTTAGAAAGCTTGGATATATAAAAAAACCCAACATCGCAACTATGTGTAGTATAGGGGAGCGGAAGAGGTGGCTGTTATTAACTAGTCTTGGCGTTTTGTTAATGTTTTCAAGCGTACCTAGTTATGTCAAAGGTCGTAGGCCTAAGCCTTGTCCCCAAGAATGTCTTCTTGAAAATAATTGTCATTGCCGCCGCGGGGGCGCACCGGGAAACCTCACAACAAGAGACACCCCACAGATAGTGATGTTCACGTTTGACGATGCTGTGCGAAATCCGGAATTCGAAACGTATTCGAGATTATTCCATTCCAACAGAGTGAATCCTAATGGCTGCCCAATCAGCATGACGATGTTTGTGTCTCATCAGCACACCAGTTACTCTTACGTTAACAAACTCTATGGTGCAGGAATGGAAGCTGCTGTGCATAGCATTAGTCACAGCACAGACTTTAAAAACTTTCCCAGTGAAAAGATAAAGCAAGAAATAATCGGCCAAAGAAATAACATTCACAAGAGGGCCAGAATTCCTCTCGAGCACATCCGAGGATGGAGAAGCCCTTTTCTGTATCCAGTTGGAGAAATTCTATATGAAACGCTACACAATCAGTCATTTCTATATGATGCGACATTATCAGTTGATCGTCGTGACTATTCCACAAATAATCAATGGCCATTCACTCTGCATAATGGTGCGGACTTGGGGGCAGCTACCTGCCTTATCCCACCATGCCCCCGCGGACATTATGCAGGTTTGTGGGAGATTCCAATCATTCCATTCATAGCAAAATTCCCAGGGACCGATATGTTAATGCCCTTTACATATGTTGATAGTTTTCATCCACCCAATGAGAAGGAATCGTATGACTACCTATGGAAGAACTTCATGAGTTTCTATGGTGGCAATCGCGCACCTTTTATGTTGAATATGCATCCAGCCTGGTTTATGAATGGATTTAGTTATAATTTGGAAGCCATGGACAAATTTATTCTAAAATTACTTTCTTTAAATGATGTTTATATAATCAACATAAAGAAAGCTATTGATTGGATGCAAAATCCGGTTTCAGTGAACGATATCAGTACTAATTTTCCAAAATGGGGTTGCATAAATCCAGTCATTCCCAGACCTATGTACGAAGTGAATCTAGAGTTCGAAACGGCGGCCACCAATCCCCCGGATGTGACCCAGCCTGGACGAGATACAGGAGTAACTTTAGAGCCATGCGTTCAGGGCCAGAACTGCATTACACCATCATGTCGCTGTGAGGATTCTGGAAGTCCAGGAGGCCTACAGATTCAAGACATCCCGCAAATGGTGGTGTTCACGTTTGATGACGCGGTTACAGTAAGCAACATTGGTTTCTATGACCGATTATTCAACTCAAATAGGCTCAACCCAAATGGCTGTCCAATTGGAATGACATTATTTGTTCAGGATAACTATACAGATTACAGCATAGTGGAGCGTTTGCACAAACGCGGTATGGAAGTTGCCATTCATAGTGTTACCCACAAAGGACCCACTTCATGGTGGCGCAATGCCAACCAGGAAGAGTTACTCCACGAGATTGTAGGCCAGAAAAATAATCTGAATCGCCTCGCACGTATAGAGAGTAAAGAACTCCGTGGCTGGCGAAGTCCATTCCTCCAACCGACTGGAGAGACACAATTCCGTATTCTTAAGGAGAATGGATTCGAGTATGACGCAACGCTTAGCCTTGATAGAAGTTCTATGGACGATGAGGTTGCGTGGCCATCAACCTTAGATTATGGCTGGCAACGGGAGTGTTTGTCCAAGCCCTGTCCCAGACAAAGCTATAAAGAACTTTGGGAATTCCCCATCTCTCCTGTCATAAACACCGAAACAGGTTACCCGTGTGTGTATATTGATGCGTGTCGGCCTCAGAATGAAACTGCAGCGCGTGACTACTTAATGCAGAATTTCCTTAGTAATTACGAAAGCAATCGATCACCATTTTCTCTCAATCTTCACGCCTCGTGGTTCTATTTTAAGCACAATCTGGAGGCTACTGATTGGTTTATCAAGAATCTACTTAGCCAATATGATGATGTTTACATCGTCACCATACACCAGGCTCTAGAATGGATAAGAAATCCCACACCTGTAGCAAGCATCTCATCATTTACTCCGTGGCAATGCAGCGAATTGAAGGTTCGCTTAGCGAATGATCCAAGTACCAACACTGACGGTAGTTGGGTGACACGAGAACCAAACACGTGGCAGCAACGTCAACCTGATACAACCGGAACTAAGATAGCTGATGACACATGGGTGAGACGAAAGGTGGTCACAAATACACACACATCACGGGAACCTGATCCTAACCCAGTCCAACAGCAAGCTAAACCTCAGATCAGTGAACAGAAACAAAATGGCGATGGCAGTGACGCAGATGCCTCAGTCCGCATCGATGGTAAAAATGTGCAATGGTTTGTAATTCTGCTCATAGTGCTCGTCATTCTGTGCTCTCTGTTGTTCGCTGCATTGCTTATTTTCTCAATTTTACGGAAACACCAGTATATCAAGAAAGCTGACTTAGAAGCAGCTTTCGCTGAGTACCTCAGTGATAACGAGGCTCAATTAACCTATTCGACCAAGCCAGCTGATAATAAATCCGCAGAGGAATCAGCTGAGGATCCATGTGCTCCGCCACCATATCTGCCGGCATACAGACAGGTATATGAGACAGACACGGCGTATGATGCCAGTCATTCGGATCTTGACTCAAATGATGATGAAAGTATATTTGGGGTATGCCGCGCTGCTCCTCCTAATGATGATGATGATGATGATGATGATGACCTCACACAAGTAAAACATCGCATGCTGAAAGACGCCATATCAGAAGCGGAAACAGAAACCGAATCAGTGTCCGGAAGTGCAAGGAACGTGAGTGAGTCGTCTCCACAGCCTGAACATAATGCCAATTCTGGACGTTTTACAGTTGTGCCAGTGAATAAGCCGACTAGACTTGTTAGGACACTTAGCTGTCCAAGTTCTAAGTTCTACCGACCAGCCGTTCGTGAAGATACGCCTGCGGAAGATGAACAAGAAACAGTGGGAAACAAAAACGATTCTACGAAACCGAAATGGAAAGGTCACGTTAGGAGGCATTCAGAGGGCACATCTGCTTCCATAAGCTGTAATGCTACTGGTGAACACAAACAAAACTTGGGCTTAAACCGAGAGGCAAAAAGTGTCACGTTTCAGGAAACAACCGATTCACAAGAAGGGCGCGTTCACACGGAAGACCCGTCCTACGTTGATATTAACTACGATGGAGATGAGTCCATATACGAAGAACTTAATATTCTTGAATAATTGCTTTATTTTGTAATAGCTATCAATAGATGGATGCATTTCTAGATAACACTAGTCCATTTTTAGATAAGTTCCGCCAACTGTGTACGCGTATTTTCATCGATTTAAACACTGCACCTTGCATCCCCATACTCCAAGCGACCTATACAGGAAATCTGTCCAAAAATTTGAAACTAATTTGACTTGGAACTGTTTCTACCAATGGTAGCTACAGCTCCAAGGCAGATTAGTTTTTAAAAATTCAACAAAATGTTTTGTTAAATTGCAAATTCACCAAACACATACAATTTAGACGCTTACTATTGAACAGTTGTCACGTTTGTGTCGGATCTACGCCATTTGATTGTGACGTCAGCTAACAAGTGGGATATTATGATGTTAGATATGCCTCAGTGAGTGACAGATCGGATCACAGACCGGGTCCCTCCACTCCTACTCAGCAGAACACATGGTTGTGTGGCCAAAATATCAGTCTGTCAGACTGGTGGTTATACCCTGACTTAAAAAACCACCACCACATCGGCACAAATATAAATATTTTCATTCCTTAAGCTGTATTGAGAAACCATCTGTATTTAGAGATGGTTAAGTTACTACTACTACTACTACTACTACTACTACTACTACTACTACTACTACTACTACTACTACTACTACTACTACTACTACTACTACTGCTACTGCTACTGTTACTGCTACTGACACTGCTGCTGCTGCTACTGCTACTGCTACTGCTACTGCTACTGCTACTGCTACTGCTACTGCTGCTACTGCTACTGCTGCTGTTGTTGCTGCTACTTGCTGCTGCTACTGCTACTACTACTGCTGCTGCTGCTGTTGCTACTGCTGCTACTACTAGTACTACTACTGCTACTACTACTACTACTACTACTACTACTACTACTACTACTACTACTACTACTACTACTACTACTGCTGCTGCTGCTGCTGCTGCTGCTGTTGCTGTTGCTGTTGCCGCTGTTACTACTACTACTACTACTACTACTACTACTACTACTACTACTACTACTACTACTACTACTACTACTACTACTACTACTACTACCACCACCACCACCACCACCACCGCCGCCGCCGCCGCCGCCGCCGCCGCCGCCGCCGCCGCCGCCGCCGCCGCCGCTGCTGCTGTTGCTGTTGCCGCTGTTACTACCACTACTACTACAACTACAACTACTACTACTGCTACTGCTGCTACTGCTACTGCTACTGCCACTGCTGCTACTGCTGCTACTGCTACTGCTACAGTTACTACTACTACTACTACTACTACTACTACTACTACTACTACTACTACTACTACTACTACTACTACTACTACTACTACTACTACTACTACTGCTACTACTGCTACTACTACTACTGCTGCTGCTGATGCTGCTGCCGCTACTACTACTACTACTACTACTACTACTACTACTACTACTACTACTACTTGCTGCTGCAACAACCACATATGGCTAACTTTCGCTTAAAATCTATTTCTTAGAACATGTTCATGATGGGTCTAAAAGTGCGTGTGCTGTATCTAAAAACCTTTAAAGGTGCACATTCACACCAGAATGATTGAAAATAAACTTGTTCAAATTGCATACTTTTATAAGCTTAAATTATGTGCCTATGTGTAATGAAACGAAATAAATCCTAACATATGATGATTCTATTCCACATAAATTAATAATAATCTTCTTTAAGTTGCGAAATTGAAATAGACGCCCGTGCCCCTAGCTATTTCAATTTCGCAACTGAAAAAATTATATTAATTTATATGGAATGGAATCATCATATTTTTATCAAACATTTATTTCGTTTCAGTGCATATATGCTCACAGTTTAAGCCTCTAAAAGTGTATAGTTTAAACAATTTTTATTTTCAGACATTTTACTGTGAACATGCACCTTTAAAATCCGATTTGGCTCCAATTTTAAATTTTAATACAACAAAGGATCTTACCAAGAAAAGATCTTGGCCGTGATCTCGTTAAGAATTCTCGATCCTGATCAGATCAAGTTCGATGGTAACTGCTAATCCGATTTGGCTCGCCTTTTAAAACACGAAAGGGTCAAATTTCTCTTGTCCTGCAAATGGACATTCAAAAAGCAAAAATTTTAAATATTTCTTAATTTGCAATGTCACTAATAACATACAATGTACCTTTCCACTTTTAGCTATGCCCCGCCCAACTCAATCTAAGCTCCACCAACACCACGTCCGTGTTGGGATCGATCAATCTCTGAACTCCCTCACTATACACTGGGATTCCATGTTTAGGATATGGAAATTCGAAAAATCTTGAAAATCTTGAAAATCCGAAACATCAGGACAAAACGAAAATTATGAATAATACTACAAAAAACCCGGTAGGACAAGTATGTGCAATCATTGGGCTTGTTATAAGAGCGATGCTTCTTTGTATGTATTGTATTACAACATCATCCTATCAAAGTTCGCGGATTAGTTTCATAAATTATTGTACTCCATTCATCCCTACAAACCTATGTAACTGACACATATTTTGCTCTATATTTTGAAACTGATTAGACTGGAAGCTGTCCGGTTTACGCTATCAGATAAATGTGATCAGGTTCTATAAGATAAATACAATCTGTAGTCTGGTGTATGAAGTCAGATGTCTGAAATAAAACCTGAGGAGTTAGATAAGTTCAATTTCTTCAGATTTGTCTGATGGTGTAGCCAATAAGAATGCATGTTTTAACCCTTTCATGGCGAAGCCAGCCCCAAGCGGCTCCTACAGTGCTCTTGATGAGTTTCCATTGCAAGCCAACATTTTAGAAAATTTACCATTACCACTACCACTGACTGGCACGATAACAGAGCTAAATCTTAAAAATAGTATTCTCTTGTCCTGCAAATAAAAGGTAAACATTGCTTTCAAATATGTCTGATCAGTCTAATTTAACGGTGAACACTCTTTTCGGTGGGGGTAGGTTCGAAGTTGTCTGATCAAACTTTTTCTGATCGTTTCGACGCCCGATTCGAGATGCAACGTCAGGATTCGGGGTGGGTGGGGTGGGGTGGGGTGGGGTGGGGTGGGTTGGGTGTGTGTGTGTGTGTGTGTTTGTCTGTCAAATTTTAATCGGGAAAGCTGGCCTCAAGGCAGCAGCAGATTCCAATTAGCCTAGTTTCAGATTAGAGTAATCTATTTACAGCTATTCCCTTGAAAGCTGAATTCCCAGAATTTAAATTTCAAGGTATCTTCCTATGGCAACAACAACGTCCAGTCATATTAGTTTCAAAATATTCAATGGAATGTTTGTTAATTTGCAAATTCTCTAATGACATACAATGGCCCGTTCCACTTTTAACTATGCACCGACCATCTTAATCTAAGCTCCACCCACACCATGTCCGTGTTGGGATTGATCGATCTCTGACCCTCCCTGACTATGAATTTCTAGAAAACTATACGTGTAAGCTGTTGAATATTTTGAAACTTATTTGACTGGGTGCTGTTGCTGCCTATGGCAGCAACAACGCCGAGTCAAATTAGTTTCAAAATATTCGAGAGAATGTTTATTAAATAGTAAAGACATACAATTCGTACAACATGTCGGACTATTATTATGATATGATTGTATGTGCCAACAGACGGATGGACGGTAACGGACCGGCGGACGGACGCCTAGACTGATAGACGGACGGATGGATGGACGGACCGGACAGATGGACAGATGGACGGACAGAGGCGAGAGGTGACTGTCATGGTTGCCCATAGTCCATAGTCAATAATATTGGATTGTCTACAGGAGCATCTCTTTTGTTTACTACATGCTTCATAGCTTTCAGGAAGTTCACACTCGTCATCCATCCAGAATTGTGTGCTAACTCAAGATATCCTTCCGGTGCTCCATGTAGCATAACCTCCTTGAAATTTACTCAAGGAAATACGAACACAAGCGGCAATGCTGCGCCTCGTGCTTTCACACAGATGCAGACGGTCATAATTTCACCCCCCCCCCTCCCACCCCCAACCCAGCCGCACGCCCACATCACCCCTCCTCTCTCTATTATTGGGTAAGATAGCCACACTAGATTGGAAGTAAGAAAACTATACGGGTAAGCTGAATGACGTCGATAAGTACGTCACGAACGCATATTTGAAGACGGTCTATGCGTTGTTGTACAAATTGTTTGTTTTTACTATTTAATAAATATTGAAACTAATTTGACTGGAAATTGATAGCTAGGACATTTGGGGATCGATCAATCCCAACATGGCGAGGTGTGGGTGAATCTTAGCTCGTGATGGGCGGGGCATTGCTAAAAATGGAAAGGTCCATTGTGTTTCCTACCTGGAAACTAGACAGGGTCAACTATAGTACCGGTGCACTGTCTCAGCGAGACGTAGCAGACGTTTGGGAAAACCAAGGGTCAACTCGTCCAGGAAAATATGTAAAACTTTTTCAAAATGCACTCGAACAGGAATATGTGTTCCAATAGTTAAAGTATGTTAATGATTCTGTTAGTAATCCTAAGTTCCGGTCCTACAAATTATACAAGCAAACATTTAGTCTAAAACACTTTATCCTGCTACAGCCTGATGTCGCCAACTCAGAGAGCTTTCAAAGTTACGGCTAAGCGCCCACTCTCTTCAAATTGAAACGGGCAGATACAGTGGGCCCAAGATACCAGCGAATTTCTAGACTATGCAAAATTTGTGATTCCGGTTTGGTAGACGACGAGGAACATTTTGTGCTACAATGCCATGTATTCTTAAAGGAGAGAGAGAACCCTTTTTAAGGAACTTTCCTCTCCGTTACCTCGCTAAGTATGTCAGAACAATTCGAATTTATAATGTCTACTAAGGAAGGTGATACATAATGTCTACTAAGGAAGGTGATACATAATGTCTACTAAGGAAGGTGATACATAATGTCTACTAAGGAAGCTGATACATAATGTCTACTAAGGAAGGTGATACATTCATAGCAAAAATTGTCCTTAGATTTATAAATCTGATTACTGAAAAAAGAAAGGCTGTGTTGTGTGAAAGATACATAATTGTCACTTTTCTTGGGGCAGCGGAAATTGCCACGTAGCCAATTGACACCGGCCACTCCCAGTTATCCAATTATTTCCACACGATAAGTGGGGTGCGTAATTATAGGTGGTCGCGGTAGTGCATATGATAACTACTGCGCTCATCGATGACAGCATATATAATTTCACGGTCTCACGTTGGCAAAAATTAATAACTGAGATACAGGATTGTTGGAACTATGGACTAAATAACGTCATAATCAAAACGATGTAACAATCCGTCACCAAACACGAATAGTCCGTCAGTAGCTAACATCAGTGTACGAATTGTATGTCCTGGGTGAATTTATGATTTATTAAACATCCTGTTGAATGTTTTGAGGTTAGTTTGCATGTGGGCTGTTCCTGTCGTAGTAGGCAGCAACAGTGCCCAGTCAAGACAGTTTCAACATATTTAACAGCTTCTAAGGCCCTTTTGTATAGTTGAAATGGATCCCTCCATTTAAGCTCTTTAATGCCCGAAAAATCAATGAATGTATAATCTGCGGTCTGCTTATATTTATATGTAAATAGTCTATCATAGAACACAGTATACATGTATTATATATTTATTATTATTATTATTATTATTATTATTATTATTATTATTATTATTATTATTATTATTATTATTATTATTATTATTATATCCTCAGTATAGTCGTATTGTATAGTTTTGTTTGGTTGTTGTTTTTTTCCTTGTGTATCTGTTTTGCAGTATCGCGAGCCTTTGGAGGAGAAATGCGATTTAGTCTCCAGTCATAGTCACGATAGCTGTCTTAGAACACTTCAATTTCCGAATCCTGCTTGCTAAGTATTGTTAAAATTGCCAAACGTTTTAGAAAGAGATATGTTTTAAACGATTTCCGGAAAATTTTCGGATTATCTAAGATGACCGCCAAAAATGGAATAATCAAGCGGCTGCTGCTGCTGCCGCTGCCGACGACGACGACGGCGACGATGACGACGATGATGATGATGATGGTGGTGATGAAAAAGAACCTAAAAGAGCTTAGGACGCTCGTAAAGGACAAGGCACGGTGAAGAAATTAGAAGAGACCTGATTGCTGCTGAAGGAAACTTCCACTCCGAACAGCCGCTGAAAACAGTCACTGGTCGTCGTCGTCGTCGTCGTCGTCGTCGTCGTCGTCGTCGTCGTCATCGTCGTCGTCGTCGTCGTCGTCCTCGTCGCAACTATCACTGGTATCTTTTTGGGGAATCTCTTTCTGATCGGCAATTCTGACTTAGGCAACAACAACTTTCAATTAAATAGTTTTAAAATTAAACGCCAGGCTCTATTGACAGATTTCCGGAGACTGTACCTGTATGTCTCAAGCAGACCGACATTCATTAGCGTATATTCCCACACCACTTAGACTAGGTATACATTTTCATTGAAATATCATTTTTAAAAATCTAAACATGAACATATAACATGTTAATATGTTAATTTCTTTTTATCTAGGATCAATAAATTAGAAAAACACTGACACTTTGAAAAGAAAAATAGAATTCTCTTGAAAATAAACGACCCTTTTTAATAACTATTTACGGTGATAAGTTTTAGGAGGATTCAATGTATAATTGAATTTTTTTTTTCAATTTCATTTGGCTTGATTACATACGTTCATTTTGAAAGCTATTAAATTTGTTAACTAAAGCTTTCAACAACACAAGTTTCAAAAAGAACACATTTCTATTTCCGCTACTCAAGGTTGTGTTTCTCTCTCAGTGGGAGGGATAACCGGATATGAGCGGGTGGTTAAGTCAGTTAAACGTGTTCAACTGGTTTTAAGCAGGGGCGTAATGGACTTTCACTAGATTACACTCATGTCACGTAAACGATTTATAATATTATGTTTCAAACCAGTGGCGTAGCCAGGTTTTCACGCCAAGGTCTAAAAAGGCGCCACCCACTTGAGTGTGAACTTAAAAGGCGCCACACCGCATACCAATTAGGCGTCGGAATCTGCTTAAATTTCTTCAATAAAGAGAAAATAGCATCCCAGCCTCGCCAATTATTTTATTCTACCGAGAAAGTAGCGTGTATTCTACTAATCTTTCTCTTGATGTAGCGTAATTAAAACAAAATGTCTCAACATAGCGATGAACAAGCATGACAAGCAGACATTAACAACGTTGTAAATTCAAATAGTTCTGATTTTCAATGTAGGTTAACTTGTTAAAGGTGGCTTGGGAGTTGGGACGTCCAGAAATTTGTATGTGTTACGGACATGATTTAGGCGGCACATTTGGGAAGATTGGTACACACACGCACGCACGCACGCACGCACACACGCACGCACCCACGCACGCACGCACGCACGTACATACGTACGTACATACATACATCCAATAAGTATATATGCGTGTATATGTGTGGGTATGTGTGTGTGTGTCTATGTATATGTATATGTAAGTATGTACAGAAATGATCAACCTAGCCCAGGCCCCAGTCCGATTTAAGGTCTTATTTAAATATATGTAGGGCCTACGTTAATTTTAAATTATATAAATATAAGATATTCATTCATTCATTCATTCATTTTGGTTTATTGGCCGCTTTCACCTAGCTGCATTTGAGCCATGACTATCTTAGAGGTGCTTCCCAGAAGGGCTGCGTAGCTCCTCCGAAGGGTTGCGAAAATGAGTAAAAAAACTGAAAAAAAGTAAAAAAAAATCAGATGTTGCTAGGGGTGTGTTGCCTGTTGCTGCCTAATGAACTGTTGTTGGCGGGTGTAAAAAATCCAGTGTTTGTAAACTAAATATCCAAATTTAAAACTTAAAACTATAACCTGTTGCTATTAGAAATAATAAGTTGAATGCGGGTGGCGCTATTTGGGAGTTAACAGGGGCCTACTAGTCACGTCGTCAAGTCGCTAAAAATCCTTTCATAGTCATGATAAACTATTGATCGAGCGCTGGAGGAAAGGAGAGCAAAGCAGAGCGACAGCATCGACACCAAAAGCAAAGCCACGCCAATCACGACCGCCGTGTCCAGTTTTCGTGTTTTCACCACCACACACCAACGTCGGCGTCATTGCACCCCGCGGTACGGGGGTGAATAACAGCTGCGGTTAGTGCTGCAAAATTCATCGAACTTAGAAAAGGTAATTGAAAAACGTGACAAGTTAGATGTAGCAAGCATAGGATCGAAACTGGACGAATTACGACAAACCATGAACAGTGTAGATAACAAAGTTACAGAGATAAATAAATGCAGAACTAACATCAATGAGGGAAAAAATAAACAGTCTAGAACGGAGCACCCAGTTTATCAGTGACAAATACGATACGCTCTGTGAAGAGAGCACGAGTACGCGAGAAAACTGAAAAATATCGTGAAGAATATAGAAACTATCAGGTCGGACGACAATCAGAAATTACAAGAAATATGGAACAGTATTGAGGCCGATGCCGCGGCAGCTAGAGCAGAAACATAACAATTAAATGAACAATTAGCGGTACGCATGGGGCGGATAGAAGAAGAACAAAAGCTTCTGTCAGAACAAACGACTGAAAACCACGACACCATCATGGATCTCCAGGGTAGATCCATGTTAGAGAACATAGTAGTAAGTGGCATTATCGAAACACAGTTCGAGAACTGTGAACAAGTAACTTTCTTCACCAAGAATTATATATTGACTGACAAATTCCCTTCGATAGAGTGCACCGACTTGGCCGTCCACGACAAAATAGCTACCGGCCCCGACCTATCGTTGCCAAATGTACATTCTTCAAACACAGGGAACTAATCATATCGACAGCATCCGAATGTTTAAGGGGATCTGGGTATCGGGTAGAAGAGCAGTTCCCGCGTGAAATAGAAAACAAGAGACGGCAATTATACACCCGGTGACTGTGTGATAATGCAACGTAACAAGCGGTTTATTTATAATGTGCCTTATGATCTAAGTAACCCCAATTACGCGTTGAGCGGTAACAGAGAACATCCCGAGCAGAGAAACCCAATTAACAGTACCATGTACCGGCGTTCACGGTATCACCCGATACAGAGAGGCATGAGCCCGTCGAACCACCGTAATATAAATATTAATAAAGAACAAGGACCGCAGAATAGAATGCAGGCTTTATTTACTAGCAGAACTGTTACGCGCCAGCCAGAGACAAGACACCCACAGTATGACGCTGTTGTAGCAGGACGTGTAGGCAGCAGACCGTTCCATACGGACAGGAACCAGGGGATGAATTCACCAACGACCAACCCTAGCGGAAACGTCCTGAAGGATCAACCGCCGTGGTGGGAAAAACACCTCCAAAGCAGCAATGTGATCGGCAACAACGAGCAGCAGCAAACACAACAGCAGCAACAACAACATCAACAACAACAACATCAACATTTTCGTAATTTGCAGCGACACCAGCCCATGAATTATGTAAATCAACCTGAATTTTCAAACTATAATCATTGGCAAGGGTATCCCACTCCTAGCCACCATCCAGAATACATGATGCAGTGGTCCTGACCAGGTACCCTATATTAGTATCAATGAGCTGGAAAGCATCCACACGAATAATGATTGCAATGATGATTGTGATGATTATAGCGATGATGATATTTGTAGGGAAAGGGGTGGTGATGAAACTGTCTACAGGGATCCGCGCCATCACCATCCTCAGCAACTTATACATCATACAGATGTTGGTGTTGACGGTGAGGACGCCGGTGCCGGTACCAAACGAAGTAATGGAAACAATAATGAAGGATTGGGCTCTTTAAGCATTATAGTTTTGAACACGTGTAGGGTTAGGCGTAGATTACAATACGATGAGTATATCGATCTTCTTAGACAGTATGATATATTCCTTCTTAGCGAAACCAAAACAAATGAAACTGATCTGCATGCTGTTGCTGAGTCATTCAGAAATGTACAATATGAAATTAAACTATTTAATCGTAAAAATCTAGCGCATCGTAGATCCGGTGGCATCTTCATCGGATATAGGCAAACTATCAAGCGTAGTTTGTCATTCCCGGAGTCCGAGTCTGAATTTGTGAAGTGGCTCAGGATTGACAAATGCATGATGGGTACTGACAAGGACATTCTTGTAGAAATTGTGTATCTACCCAGGGCTCTGAGCAGGGCTCATTATATGCTACTATGCCAAGCTTTGATGAAATCCAACAGGAAATTATACGGCTTAACAGTTTAAACGGAGCGAGTGTCTGTTTATGCGGCGATTTCAATGCGCACTCAGGTACCTACATAGTCTATCTAATATCCGAAAGCGGGGCAAATCTAACAGAATTTGACGATATAATTAACGAAGTGTTCGATACTGAGAAAGCTCTATCTATTTTTAATATTTTGCCTAAGCGATATTCTCAAGATTTAACCTGCCTTGACGCTTATGGTAAGAAATTACTCGAATTATGCGAAGACAACGGGTATCTAATAGCTAATGGGAGGGTCGGTAAAGACAAATATATTGGCCAAGTAACATGTAAGGATAAGACACTTGTAGATTACGTAATGTGCGTAATATGCGATCCGCAACTTTTTTCACTCATGATAGATATGGAAATCTTGGATTTTGATCCGTTATTTTCAGATCACCACTGTCCAGTAACATTCACCTTTAAATCCAGCAAGAATATTCCCACAGAAATTAATGTAATCGAAACAGGCAGCAGCGTGAAGGTTAATGGCACTAGGCATAGCGATGTAATAATATGGGATAGCCGGAAACAAACAAGCTTTGTCAATAACATACAAGATGAATGCATAATCGAGCTCTTAGACATGTTATCAATTAAACAAAATATTGAAAATGTATGCCTGCGTATCAAAAACATATTCCGTACAGCCGCTCAGCACTCTAATATGGTTAAACACAAAATTAGAATGCCAAAAAGAAAGGCTAAAAATAAACCATTGTTCAACAGTGAATGTCGAACTGCTAGACACGAATACCGAAATCAAAGATTAGACATAAACATAGAAAAACTGTAGATAGCAAACAGGATATAGTAAAGAAAAGTAAGGAATATAAAGGCATGCATGACCAGAGTAGTCATACAATTCAACAAAGGTTTAACTGGTAAAATCAGAAAATGTAGGAATTCGGATCCAAAAATGTTCTGGAAAATTATTAGCGAAAGCAGTCCAAAGGAAAATATAGGCGTTGATTTAGAAACTCTTAAAAATCATTTTCAAAATTTGTATGAGGTCGATGACCCGGAGATTACAGAAGGACAGCGAGTGACAACAGACGAGCAGATGATCGCTAGTGAGCGGGCAAACGCTATCCTTGACAGTAACATAACAGAAGAAGAGGTAATGTCAGCATTACAATCATCAAAAAACGGTAAAGCTTGCGGTCTTGATGGCATTAAAAACGAATTTATTAAATCAACTACTGAATTGTTAATGCCGGTTTGGGTCAAATTATTCAATGTTGTGTTAAACTCTGGAAAAATACCACAAGATTAGGTCGAGGGAATGATTATTCCTATCTATGAAAAAAGGCGATAAAAAATCTGCAGAAAATTATAGAGGCATTACGCCCCTGTCATGCTTAGGGAAACCTTTCACCAGCATTCTAAACAACAGGTTGACAAAATTCGCAGATAATTATGGTCTTATAAAAGAAAATCAGGCTGGTTTCCGAAAAGGGCATTCTACTACCGATCATCCGTTTGTCTTAAATTGCCTAATCAATATCTATAAATTCAGTGGACAATCATTATTCTGTGCATTCGTTGACTATGAAAAAGCTTTTGACAAGGTTTGGCACTCTGGCGTATGGTACAAAACAGTGAACTGCAAAATTGAAGGCAAATTATTTAACGTGATTGTAAATATCTATAAAAGTGCCAAATCATGCGTATCTACTAACAATTACAAATCCGAATTCTTTCAAACATCAGTTGGAGTTAGGAAAGGAGAAAATATGTCCCCCCCCCCCCAACTTGCTTTTTGCTTTATTTATCAATGATTTGGAAGACTCCCTTGCCAATGCAGGCTGTAATTATTTATCTATGGCAAACAACGACGTGCTTAAAACTATGCTTAAACTAATGGTCATTTTATATGCAGACGACACTGTTATGCTTGCGGACGCAGAAACAGATTTGCAGAAATTATTAAACGGGCTAAATGAGTACTTCCGTACTTGGAAACTAAGCGTCAACAGTGATAAAACTAAAATTATTATATTTGGACGAAAACCTAAAATTCAATATCAATTTACATTCAATGGACAAATAATTGAACAAGTAAAACTCTATAAATACCTAGGAATTCGGCTTTCTGAAAATGGCAGTTTTTTCCAATGCCGAACAAAGCGTGTGGCGCAAGCAAACACAGCCATGTTCTCTTTATTAAAGAAAAGCAGGTCCTTAAACCTCCATGTTGATTTACAACTTGATCTTTTTGATAAAATAGTTATGACAGTCATGCTCTATGGTGGCGAACTATGGGGATACGAACACGTAAAGGAATTAGAAAAGGTGAAGTAAAAATTTTGTAAATATATTTTGAATGTAAGAATGACAACAACAACTAGCATGATATATGGGTAACTTAGCACATTTCCCGTTATACTTACTATAAAAATGCTAAAATTCTGGCTACGCCTGTTACTGGACAATGGTAAGAAATATTCGTCGATTTTGTTTAAATTTATTTACCAGTTATTTAGTACTCGAAACAATAACCAGTTTACAAAATTAAACAGAAATTTCAAATGGTTTTCACTTATAAAAGGGATACTTGAATCCTGTAGATTTGCCCACGCCTGGGCGGATTTTCCAATAGACAAAACTGGCAGTAATGCACTGGATAATCTTATAAAACAGACACTCCAAGACGAATTTGTGCAGCCGTGGAATGGGTTATTAAGAGATTCGGCTAAATGTGAAACGTATCTGAAGTTCAAAACCAGTTTCAAACTTGAATAATACCTACTTACATTTCCTGTAAATCTACGAATCAGTTTGTGTAGAAAAGGGCAAGTTTTTGGGCATTAGTAGGAGGGAAAGGGTTTGCACATTATGTCACACTGGTAAGGTAGGGAATGAATGCCATTTCCTTATGTCCAGCTCTTAACACAACTTACTAACACACTGTTGCTGCTTATGGCAGCATTAGCACCCGGTCACATTAGTTTCAAAATATTCAAGATAATGTTTATTAAATGGTAAAGACATACAAATACAATTTGTTCAACTTCAGGGACAATAAAGCGTTTATGACGGACTTAGTTATGCCATTCATAACGTATTTGTTTGTAAAGCCCACGCCTGACGTTATTGATTATGACGTCATATACTTGCCTGACAGACTGGATTCCTCTATTGATGATACCTTAACGGCGGATATTCGCAATTTTTGTTTGTGCGGTTACGTTTCTGAAAAATCTAAGATAGCCCTTTAGCAAATATTTTCTGAAATTACCTTGCGTTTAATAGTGAAAACGTTTCAAATCGTTTTGCTAAATCTGCAAGCTATGGACAATCTGCTGTTTTCGGATTCATTACGTCATATATTATAAAAACCGTAATCTCTCTTATTACTACCGCCAAAAGGTATACTAAATTATAAGACGACCTCATTTGCCACCACAACATGGCCTGAGTGAAATAAAGAAAACTGAAGCCTAAAAAGCCGATTTTGCGCATACGGAGCGCTCTGGAACGTTTTCTCCTTTGAATGCAAGGCAGATTCCACAGCAAAATTTGCACACCAAAGGTTGTCAACATTTTTCTTGGTGTCTACTGAGAGAGGGTTACAGAAAATGGGTGTGGTAACGTACATCAAGGAAGGACCATGGCTCGCATTTAATAGATAGATAGCGACGTTATTCTATAAAACTATCAAATAGATATCTTATGAAAATGTATAGAGGTAGAGGCATAAATCAGCTTTCAATGCGTGTTGCCTTTGCGTGGCACCTAGCATGTATTTCAAAATATGACACTGCTTTAGCTTTTGGACGGCGTATAATAGTTTTAATTATGCATTAACAGTTTGAACACGACAAACCAACACACTAAATTCATTTACGATTTACCAAACAAGGAATATTTTGAACATAATTTAACTGGGAGCTATTGATGCCTATAGCACCATCTGGTGCCTGTCATATATCGCTCAAAATATTCAACAGCTTATTAGCTTAATAATTTAGATTCTAGTAACTCCGGGTTCATATGTTTAATACACATCACCTGACAATATCTACACACATTTAAGTTAAAATTCCATCATTCACACCTGCTGTGGTTTTCCATTTTCTGTTTAATTGGAGGATCCTTGATATTTATTAGGTGGTTGGCATGACAATGAAATTTCACCCAATAAGCTATACGCGGTCTGAGCTAGCCCATGACGGGTATCCAGCATGTTTATACGCGGTTTGAGCTAGCCCATGACGGGTATCCAGCATGTTTATACGCGGTCTGAGCTAGTCAGTGACTGGTATCCAGCATGTTTATACGCGGTTTGAGCTATCCCATGACGGGTATCCAGCATGTTTATACGCGGTCTGAGCTAGTCAGTGACTGGTATCTGGCATGTTTATACACGGTCTGAGCTAGCCCATGACGAGTAACCAGCATGTTTATACGCGGTCTGCGCTAGCCAGTGACTGGTATCCGGCATGTTTATACGCGGTCTGAGCTAGTCAGTGACTGGTATCCGGCATGTTTATACACGGTCTGAGCTAGCCAGTGACTGGTATCCAGCATGTTTATACACGGTCTGAGCTAGCCCATGACGGGTATCCAGCATATTTATACGCGGTCTGAGCTAGCCAGTGACTGGTATCCAGCATGTTTATACACGGTCTGCGCTAGCCAGTGACTGGTATCCAGCATGTTTATACACGGTCTGCGCTAGCCAGTGACTGGTGTCCAGCATATTTATACACGGTCTGAGCTAGCCAGTGACTGGTATCCAGCATGTTTATACACGGTCTGAGCTAGCCCATGACGGGTATCCAGCATGTTTATACACGGTCTGAGCTAGCCCATGACGGGTATCCAGCATGTTTATACACGGTCTGAGCTAGCCCATGACGGGTATCCAGCATATTTATACGCGGTCTGAGCTAGCCAGTGACTGGTATCCAGCATGTTTATACACGGTCTGCGCTAGCCAGTGACTGGTATCCAGCATGTTTATACACGGTCTGCGCTAGCCAGTGACTGGTATCCAGCATATTTATACACGGTCTGAGCTAGCCAGTGACTGGTATCCAGCATGTTTATACACGGTCTGAGCTAGCCCATGACGGGTATCCAGCATGTTTATACACGGTCTGAGCTAGCCCATGACGGGTAGCCAGCATGTTTATACACGGTCTGAGCTAGCCCATGACGGGTATCCGGCATATTTATACGCGGTCTGAGCTAGCCCATGACTGGTATCCAGCATATTTATACACGGTCTGAGCTAGCCAGTGACTGGTATCCAGCATGTTTATACACGGTCTGAGCTAGCCCATGACGGGTATCCAGCATGTTTATACACGGTCTGAGCTAGCCCATGACGGGTAGCCAGCATGTTTATACACGGTCTGAGCTAGCCCATGACGGGTATCCAGCATATTTATACGCGGTCTGAGCTAGCCCATGACGGGTATCCAGCATATTTATACACGGTCTGAGCTAGCCCATGACGGGTATCCAGCATATTTATACACGGTCTGAGCTAGCCAGTGACTGGTATGGAAACAAAATTCTTTTGTCAATTCAGAATAAATAGGGGTTAACTGATTGTTTATTAAATAATTGAAATAATGAACGATGAGCGTAAATTTCAATAACCTCTGTAATGAATATTCTAGATCACATTCCAATAATTTTGATTCTTACAGTCTCTCCTTCAGCAACACAACCCCACCCACCCACCTCACATACACCGCCCCTTACGCCATACCATCCCTTCCACCTCGTCCCCTTTCTCACACTCCATCTCTCTTCCTATCCCCCCCCCCCACTCCCCTCTCTCCGTCTCACGCCCCATCTCCATATCCCTTTCTCTCCCCATCCATCCCCATCTCCCTCCCTCCCTCACCCCTCTCTCCCTCCCTCCCTCCCTCCGTCCACCCATCCATCCATCCATCCATCCACCCACCCTCTCTCTCACCACCGCACGCACGTACACGTAGCCCAAGTTGGGGATGACATTGCGGTAAAGCATTTATTTATCGGTTGTATTCATCTATTGTTATGCCGGTCATCGTTTGAAATAGGTCAGCTGCTTAGACGGGGTAATATACCCAGAGGCCGATGCATAAATTCAAGAGAATCTGGTCCCTTACACATGAGTGAATCCATATATTAATATCAACGGGCATGCATGCACCCGGCTATACGCTCTGAATATAATCTTTATTAAATTAAATTTTTCACATCTGCAATTTCGTGCGTGACAGATTTTAATTAAGCCGCTTCCCAGCGTACTTATCCTAGTAAAGTACGTCAATACGTGTCCTAGGATGAGAAAGTTGTTGTGCACCAGCAGGATAATGTGCGTGTGTGCGTGTGTACGTGCGTGCGTGCCGAGCTGTCAGTGAAAGTAGTGAATAAGAATATGAACGAGGAGGGTGGGAGGAAAAGGAGGTAGATACAGAGGAGAAATGAGGACGCCAGTGAATAGCTGATTAATCTGATGAGAGAGATGATGTCGCTGAGGAGGATGAGCATTGAATGTGAAACCAGCAGAAACAGGAAACATTGACATATCCACGGACAGGACGGTCACAGGAAACATTGACATATCCACGAGCAGGACGGTCACAGAAAACATCGACATATCCACGAGCAGGACGGTCACAGCTCACACGTCTTATTGGTGTCTTCTATTTTTACATGCTTCTTCGGAGGATGAGTAGGCACAGGATGAACATGCCGCCTTCAAAGAGACAGATCCAGATGCATTTCCTTTCACATTGTGGCTGACCGCTTAATACAGTAATCAAATGATGTAGTCTTGCTTGGTAGTTCGATTTTTAAGCTATTATATGATTTGATTTTTGATTTAAACATATTTTATTGTAACAATTGCACAATGGGATCGGGCACAAGTTCTTACAACTTAGATTTGCCCTCTCCCTACAGAATTATTATAAGCAGCCAATGATTGAGAACACTAAACCGAGGTGAGAGAGAAACAATAAATTAAGAGGAGAGGAGAGGAGAGGAAAGGAGAGGAGAGGAGAGGAGAGGAGAGGAGAGAGAGAGAGAGAGAGAGAGAGAGAGAGAGAGAGAGAGAGAGAGAGAGAGAGAGAGAGAGAGAAAGAGAGAGAGAGAGAGAGAGGGAGGGAGGGATGGAGAGGGAGAGAGAGAGAAGAGAGCGAGAGAGAGAGAGAGGGAGAGAGGGAGGGAGGGAGGGAGGGAGGGAGAGAGAGAGAGAGAGAGAGAGAGAGAGAGAGAGAGAGAGAGAGAGATATGTAGGGGAGAAAAACGATGTAAACAGATTAAAAGAGACAGAATTATTATAAGCAGCCAATGATTGAGAACACTAAACCGAGGTGAGAGAGAAACAATAAATTAAGAGGAGAGGAGAGGAGAGGAGAGAGAGAGAGAGAGAAAGAGAGAGAGAGAGAGAGAGAGAGAGAGAGAGGTAGGGAGGGAGGGAGGGAGGGAGGGAGGGAGAGAGAGAGAGATATGTAGGGGAGAAAAACGATGTAAACAGATTAAAAGAGAATAGGAAAGAAAAGAACAGCTCCTTCAAACACTGTCATTGTCGGATAGCAGTTAGCCATTAATATAATAGCTGTTATATGACTGCCGAAGCTGACCAATAAAACCAACTGAACGATATCAACAACAGCTACGATAAATCATTACGACACGATCAATATGCATGCTACGAGTTATTTCCCCGTATTCAAGCGAGGAGATCAAAGCAAATAGTGAAAAATATTATTACCACTAACTATTTACTGTTCACAATAAAAGTTTAGCCATTGAAAGATTTTCGTTAATAAATCGCATATGTATTTACGCAAAGGCACCGCAAAAAGGTAAGTTTATGGGTAGCAATAAGAAACTGTTTAAAAAGAAAATGATAAAATAAAAAAGGAACGAGCACCTTGGATGACTGTAGAAAGCAGCTAACAGTGTACAGAATACAGCGATTTTATATTTTCAAACAGGGCTGCTGAACCGGAGATATTGTGGGTGATATAAATGCATGCAAGCAACTGGTAGATTACAAGAAAATACACAGCTCACGCGTGTCCATACATCTACCACTTTCGGGAACGGCTGTATGCATGTGTTGCCGAAATAAGAATAATTTTACTTATAATTTAGAAAGATTTCCGATTAGATTTGTATATGTGAAAAAGTAGGCCTGCTTATTACCACTTAGGTTGGCCGCACTAAAATAGCCATTAAGCGATGACTGCACTATGGCTCCAGTTGAACTTCAACAACGTAAAACCGAAGTCCATTTCCCCAGGTTGGCCAACGGGTTAACATATATAAAACATATATGTTTTAAAAGGCGACAAAACGATTTTTTGTTCTCTAAGCACAAATCAGTACTGTAAAAATAAGCGCACCAAATCGTAGCCTGTATACGTGGGCTGTATAGCCCAGTGACGTAGCTAGAGCACTGTGTAGGGGTGGGTGGGGGATTGGGGGTGGTGGTGTGTTTTGATGGGGATCGACCAGAACGGGTGTTCCCCTAACACCATGCGTGGGGGTGTCAGGGGTAGTCCCGCGAAAATCTTTGAATCTAGATGCTCTCAGATGGCATCTCCTGCATTTGAAATGAGAAAATTCCTTTGTTTTTTCTGGACAATTATATGTATATTTCAGATAAACCTTTCATTGTGGAATGGTAAGAGGTTTGACTGATTCTAGGACAAAATCTATCGAATATCTGCACGTAAAATATTATTTTAGACTTTTTCAGGAGGCGAATCCTCCCATTTGACCAGAACAGTGAATCCGCGTGTGGCTGCGTGCCAACAGAGGCCTTGCCTGCATTTCTGGAGGTGAATATGAACTAGATCACGTGCAGATACCTGTGAAGACTAATTCTGAGGACTTACAACTGGAGTTAATGTCGCTGTTATCGAGGAAGACTAAATATTTGGGGGTGGGGTTGGGGCTATGAGTATAGTTATGCCCCTTAAGGTTAGGATTGTGGGGGGGGGGGGCGACGTCTCCACACCATACACCCAGCTTCTGGCGCATATGAACGACACGATACTTGATCCTGAAATAGTGAAATTATGTAGGCATCTTGTAAGAACTATTCTGTAAAATATTAAAAATGGAATTAGGTAGGATTTGGAAAAAGAGAAGTGTTTGGTCCTAGGATCCTAGGCAGACCCCGTGTTCTGAGGAAGTGATACCCACCAACCCACCCATTCTGACACGCACTCTCCTCCACACTGAATATGGCAGATATGATAGCTATTAATTGTATTCATTACATTACAATCAATAAAACATGTGTGGATACAAAATATCTAAAAATGGAATTCTTGCCATTGTAAACAGATTTGCACTTGTGTCAAATGTGCAAACAAAAGAAATTTAGGAGTAACTAAGAGTTTCACAATTACCCACAATTTATATAAAAGTTACGGATGACGTGTGTATTAAGAACAGCTGACTATGGCCATGGTAATACGATTCAATAGCTCCATATTTACATTTTCCATGATCATGGCTTATGAAGGTGTTCTAACACGCAAAACACCCCCTTAGATACGCCACTGGTATAGCCTGTATCAAATCTACCGTCGTAATTTTGTTTCCAGATATATTTCTTAACACCCAACCCCTATGATCCCGCTCAGCTAATATATGAGCGAATTTTACTCGGTCCACTTAAGACTTTTTTTACATCGCAGTGTATATATTCGTCCAAATTTTGGCCGCCTATAAAATAAAGCTCACCAATCCTCAGTTAACACAGTAGAGGGGTCCATTCTTAGCTATGTTCCGTCCATTTCTAGCTAAGCCCCGCACGTGTTTTGCGAGTGTTGGAATCAATTTATATACTTTGAATCGTGAAATCCTAGAATCCCAATTTCAAGGTAATTTGACTGGTACACCTATGATAGCAATAGCTCCAAGTCAAATTATTTTGAAAATATTCAAATGAATGTTTATTAAATTATAAATTTATCAAAGACATACAATTCGTACACTTTATGACGGACCTTTCCACTTTTCATGACTGAGTTAAGTGTAATCATGACTGTAACGTTAGCTCATTAGATACGGAATTAATTATGACGTCATATTTGTGAGTGACAGACCGGATCTCTCCACTATGTGTAGTGTCAAGACAATCATATAGCTAGTGGAATCTCAACTGCGCAATTGTCAAATTATTATAGCCTAGGCAAAATATGGGATGAGCTTTAATGGGACCTAAATTGGTCCGTTTGTCTCCAAAATTGTGTAAAAATTGCCAAGACCAATGGATGAATCCAATCAGTCGACCAAGTACATGCCGTCATAAACAATTAGGTGACGTGTAGGCTGACGTCACAATCATAATTGGCTGAAATACTCTGTCATGAATCTGGAATAGTCCGTCAAGTCGACCATACGTGTTGCCGGATTTGACAAAGCCCACAGATACAGTAACCTTGGTTATATCATTCCAAGTAGATGGTTAATCCGCAGAATCATCGGCCACCAATGCCTATATCTAGCACGGCATACATACATCATGCGGATACGGTCCAATGACTAGGTTAGTCCCTTCCAACCATGTACTAGTTTGTTCTGCTGTGGGCCTGGGTGATCTGCTCTTATACAGTGTGTGTGCGGGGGTGGGTGGGGGTGGGGTGGGTGGGTGGGTGTGGTATAAAACCGACTAGATTAGGGCGATGGTCTGAATGACGATGCAGCGAAATATTTGATGAGGTTAGTATGACCTCCCGGGAATGTATGTTGACACATATGGATAAGCTCTGCAGATAGCGAATTTGGAGACTAAACCTGTGGATGGAAAGAAGTTGGAAGCCAAATACATCATATTCCTGTTAGGATCAGGAATACATCAGCCAGGGCCAGTAAGCGAACGGAAAGCCGAAGACATGCTCTTTCACAATCTAGGATCATAATCGATAGCCATTAAATGATGAGTGAATTGTTACGCCATTCTACCGAAAGCAGCAACCATGCAGATGAAAAGTAGCAGACCCGGAATAGGAGTAGGTTATACAGGCGCAAATTCTAATACAAGAAAGAGTGTGGCCATGTACACGGGTTGAAAACGTTGGGCATGATCCAAAAATCCGAAACATACGACAAATATTTACAATGTGACAAAAACGGGAGGCGAATCGAAAAGGATTTCTCTTGATTACTTGCGTTCATTATCAACCAAATAAGTAACATTGCTCTCACTTCACTATAAACAGCTCTCAGTTTTCCAATACACATCAGAGAGATTATCTTTTCATACATTGCTGTAACAAACATTAATTGGAACTAAATTCTAGCCCGAAAATCAATCCACAACCAATGGGATATTTCCAAATCCATTTATACCGATTTGTGTGACCAATTCATTCCAACTAAGACTGTAAAACCATGTCAAAGACACAAGCCACCTTGGTCCAGATACACTTCTGTAAAGGGAGCAAAGAAGAGCAAGTGCAAGACCTGTACCCGAGCTAGAACCACCGAATTATCTGCTGATTATCTGCTGATCACCTCCTGCACAGCGAAGAATCACGTCACTTGAAAGAGGTACTATGCAAGGCTCAAGATGATTCTGAAGAATCCCACGCTAAAAGAATCCAGAATAACCCGAAATCATTTTATCATTATTGTAGACAATTCACAAGACCATTTTCAACTATTGATACCCTAGAGGCCAATGACGAAAGGATCATATATGACCAGGGTAAAGCCAATCTTCTAAATGATTTCTTCATCTCAGTACCCAGCCTTGGATCAGACGAACTGAGTGCCCTCGCTTCCGTAAAAAGTCATGTCAGTAGTAATGTGTTCAATTTTGAAATTACAACAGATAATATCAGACACAGACTAAGTAAAGTACAAAGAAACAAAGCAGTACAGTATTCATGTTAATGTGCTCTTGCATTCAGTTCTCCAAGATTGGAGAGATGCAAATATCACACCTCTCTTTCAGAAATGATTCCGTTTCTCACCCAACAACTATCGTCCGGTGGCCCTGACTTGTAAAGTGTGTAAATTAATATAGCGGTTAGCCTTGAATGAACTCTGGAGCCATATAGATGACAACAAATTGATATCCTGCAGCCAACACGGTTTTCAAAAGAAATGCTCTTGTGTAATCGAGCGCATGCCTGATTGGATTGCGGCTTACGACAAGAATGAACAAACCGACGCTATCTACCTCGATTTCATCTTGTCTGCAAACTGCAGAATCTAGGCATTAAAGGTCATACATTACGATGGATATAAGCTGTCCTGGCTGGAAGGAGACAAAGAGTCGCACTCAGAAACGGTCACTCAGATTGGAAGGAAATAACTAGTGGCGTTTCACATGGATTTATATTGGGTCCAGTATTATTCCTCCTGTTCGTAAACGACCTACCTGATGCCGTTCACTCGACAGCCAAAATTATTGCTGATGACACGAAGCTGTGCAGGACTAGTCATATATCAGATTACCATATTCTTCAATAAGTTTTGAATTCGCTCTCTGCATGGTCAAAAATATAACCAATGAGATTTAATACTAAGAATTAAGTCATCTTTAGACTATCTATATTCCTTAAACGGCCACTATCTAATGGACCTTTCCAGTTTTAGCTATGTTCCGCCCATCTCTATCTAAGCTCCACCCACACATCGTCCGTGGTGGGATAGATCGATCTCTGAACTCTCTGACTATCACTTTCCAAAAAACTATATAGGTAAGCTGTTAAATATTTTGAAATGGCAGCAACAGCGTCCAGTCAAATTAGTTTGAAAATATTCAACAGAATGTTTATTGAATAATAAAGACATACAATTCGTACGGACTATTAAACGCTAAAGACAGACTATTTCGAATCATTCATAACGTCATTATTACGACGTCATCCTACACGTCACGTAGTTGATTATGACGTCATATTATGGATGGATAAAGTGGAATGGTCTATTGAGGAAGACGACCAGACATATCTTGGAATTACAGTTTCCAACTCGCTCAAGTCCTCGGCTTGTATTACAAATATTACTAACTCAGACAAACAGAAAATCGGCATGATTAAGCGGTGCTTCAAAAACAGGTCATCAACCATCATTAAACATTTTTAGACCAACTCTAGAATATGGATCAATCCTCTGGAACCCACACCTCATCAAAGACAAACAATCGATAGAGAAGGTGAAGACTGCGCTACAAACTTTGTCATGAAACTAGCGTGTCTGCGCTAGAGGACAGGAGAAGATATACAGATCTGGTAGAGACATACAGATACCGGCATGCATGCTACAACACAGATCCATCCACACTATACAAGTGCCCTAAAAAACCTTCGTGAACATTCTTTGAAATTGCACAAACAAAGATGTAACACAGAACTGTCCAAGCTATTCTTCCCATCTACAGTGATAGATGATTGGAATAAGTTGCCAGACGAAATTGTTTCCGCATCTTCAGTGGAAACCTTTACGAGAAGACTGAGAGCTGTGCCATTTGGTGTAGACCACAACGTATGCCAAGTATACAAAGTAAGTAGGTCACCGTTGGGTGGTCGCGCATAACACGAACAAACGTGTGCTTCTCATTCATCACACATGCAATTAATAATTTCAAAAATTCTAATTCCCCCGAGGCGCAGAACATATAAAAATGACAGACGCAGCAGTGCTTTCAGCTGCCCATATGAACACTGAATTCCCCCAAACTCCGATTTTATGTGAACTGTACAGGTAAGTTGTTGAATATTTTGAAACTAATTTGACAGAATGCTGTTGCTGATATATGCAGCAACAGCTCCCAATCAAATTAGTTTCAAAATATTACACTGAATATTATTAAATTGTAAATAATTGTTAGTATTTGTTTTTTCGGGTTCAAATGGTTAATGTGTCATTCTTTATGCCTGTTACTCCGACTCATGCATTCTAGCATTTTGTATTGTTACTTTCCATTTCAGATCTCTATGGCACAAGACTTCAGGCCTTCAGCAATATGACTTTCGAAATGTGTAATTAGTTTCATTTCGTCAACGTCCACGTGCGTTTCGACACGCCATTACATCTATGTGTCTCTCTCATTCGACGGGTTAACTACAGACCAACACTGATGATATATGTTTAATAAAACTTAATGAATAATTTCATAAAGCACACACCACTACCATACACGACTATATCTGTGCATGCTAAATAAAATATATAGATATATTAGGCTGCCATAGCGCATCCATGCGTGCGTTACGGTGTGTGTATGAGTATGTGTGTGCGTGCGTGCGTGCGTGCGTATGAAACTAAAAATCTGACAGACGATTTAAATGATGTTCATTAATATCAAATTATACCAATTTCCAGGCCATAGCAATAATTATTTTCATGGCAATGATATATTCACTTTATTAATTATACGAACAATAAACGGAATAAAAAATTGCCAAAAGAAATGGGAACTAAATTCATAACGCTTATCGGTAAATTATTCATATCTACTAAGTATTTGTTAGTTTTAGCCTTCTTAAGCCATCGATGACATTGCATATTCACATGCAGAAAATCTACAATATTAGAACACGAGACACTTGAACATAAAGATTCACAGCGTCATTTTTCAGTACTAATTTGATTAGTGGACTACATTGATTTGATGTAATAGACGAATCCATTTCTACTTACGCTCCACCCATTTTTGGCTATTCTCCGCCCATTTTTAGCCATGCTCCGCCAATTTCTAGCTATGCTCCGCCAATTTCTAGCTAAGCTCCTCCACACTTTGCCCGTGCTGGGGTCGATCGAACCATGAATCCACAGAATCACAATATCAAGGTACCTATACGGGTAAGTAGTTGAATATTCTGAAACTATTTTGAATGGACGCTGTTGTTGCCTATGGCAGCAACATCGCAAGTAAATTAGTTTCAAAATATTCAACATAGCGTTTATTAAATAGTAAATCCATCAAAGACATACAATTCGTTCACTTGGCGGACTATTCCAGTTGCATGACTGATCATTTCTACCAATCATGATTGTGACGTCTGCCTACAGGTGGCGTAATTAATTATGACGTCATATACTAGATCGAGAAATCGGATTAATCCATTAGATCGTTGGTGATCATGGTTTAGATGTAATCCTGTAAGCCTCAATAACCAGCAATTATGACAAATTCCGTATGCCATAATGAATATTATCTGTTGATTATTTTGAAACTAATTTGATTGGGAGCTATTGCTGCATATTGCAACGACGGGTTTCCGCTAAATTAGGCTTAAAGTATTCAAAAGTTGCCCTATATAATTGTCCAGGAATGAGATACTAGGGTTAACAGTTGCCATAGTCACGCACTTTCGACACAATTAAACGCTCAAAGACCCTAGATGTACTACGCCAGGCCAGTTGCAATGATGATGAGCTACGATTAGTGAGACTACTGCTTGCAGATACCAAGCTGAGAGTACTAGTCAAGTCAGTGAAGTCTGTAGAGTTTGAGATATCAATCGACTCCCCACAGGGAGATTGTCAATCTCCTGTACTTTTTACCTGTTAGCAAATACCACCCTCTCACCCCTCACCACCCCCACCACACCACCCAAATGTCAATACTGGGTATGCCGCTAGAGATGGAATATGCCGACGATGTGGACTTCATAGACGAGGAAAAGAAACCCCTTGACGAACTTCTCCCAATAGCTGCAAGCAAACTAAAAATTTAGAATCTCTTTATGAATGAATCCAAAACAGAGTTCACCCACATATACCTCTCGACAAAGCATGAAACTATAGAAAATGACAACCCACTTCATGGCAACGAACCATGGAGGAAAAGTACAATCCTGCGCTTTGCAGTACTGCTGACATTCCTGCACGTTGCGTCATAGGGAACATAGCTTTCCAGTCCTTCTGTAAGCTATGGATTCGTAGATCAAAGATGCCCTTGATAAAATGGCTACGTTTATTCAATGCAACCTGCGTATCCTTGATGCTGTATAACTGTAACAGCTGAGCAGCTCCAAAGGCAAACTCGATGCTTGCCACCGCAAACGCCTGAGCACCATCACTGGACACCGATGGCCAGACAGCATAATCTCCAACGATGCGCTATACAAGATGTGTAATACGTCTGTAAAAGTCGCCCAGCAAAGATCGTCCATGTTTTGCTAATGATGCCAGAAGAGACACCAGCAGAGAGAGCCTTGGAATTCTCCCTACTCGAAGCCAGCAAATACAAAGCCAGGAGAGGACGCCATTGCATAAATCTGTTAAGCGTGCTACGAGGTTACCTCGAGAAAGCAGGGTTCCGTACACTCAAGTCAACAATGGACCTGGGGAAGCTAAGGATTTCGACTGAGGACAAGACGCAGTGGGCAAAAGCGAAGGACTGATTGCAGCTTTAGGATGTTTCTACTACTACAGCTGCAGAATACAGTAATCGTCATCATAGCAGCAAAGCAAAACACTAGATAAAACCTAAATAATACGGGCCATGATAACACATGCTTTTGAAACTTATAATTACTGTATGCTACATTCAAATCGCAGAATACAGATAACTTCATCTCGACATTCGGGAAATCTCATGTTTTGCTCTTTTTGCTTAATTACCCGTCATGCACCACACATGGAAACGAGAGATTCAATTTAGCAAACGATTTGTTTCTTCATTTCGGGAATAAACACGTCGTCATTCTTTTAGTCTTTATCAAGAAGTAAATAAAACAACCAAGACGTATAGCTCCAAATGCACATTCACTTCCATAATCGGCAAACTTGCGCTGTGCTAACACACGCGTATCTGAAAGATTTAATAAATAGTACAGTCCAAAGTCTGTAGAGGCAACAGCTACAAAGGTCATGCCCCAAAGAGGTCATCTAAAGAATGATTTCTCACCAGACAACCAGATTGACGTGAATGTACTGGATGGGGTGGTCCGCACAGGACATTGTACTCATTGTGTCTTTCCATGCTTAAAGTAAATTTACTCTGACTGTTTCCCAAACCTGAACTAATGCCTTTTCACAATATTGTAGATAATCCCGATCAATTCATATCAAGGAATACTGGAACATGAATATGGCTTTTGCAATGCCTAGATATCGATACTGGTAACACTGCTGATGTTACAAGAACACTGTACCGTGTACCAAGCATGAAATAGACGAACTGTTTTACATAAAGGTGGTAAACATGAATATCAGTTCCACGTGCTGCACCAAGTATCAGCATTAGAGCTACAATATAATAGGAAGTCAAATGGGAATCACTCTCTTTTTCACATTCACAAATATGTACGAAAATAATTATGTAAAATTGTTTCTATTTCTCAGGATTATCCGCTGTTAGCATTTCCGTATTATTTGGTAACGTTTGTTAGCACTAACGTAGGGGCCTATAAATGCCAGACAACGCCAGCAAGACTATTTCCCGGAAAGGCAAGGTAAAGATCGAACCAACTTTTCTAAAATCTAGTCCATTGACTAATTACTATATTAAAGAGCGATTTTCTGAAGAAAAATAACTTATAAGTATAGCATTATCTAAGACAAGAGACCCCTAGCGATGGTGTTGTTAATTATCTTATAAATACGTTTATTGAATTTGATATGGCCTCGTTCTTGAAAAAGTCTGATAAAAGGTTAACACCATCGAATTTTAACAATGATGATTTGAA
This sequence comes from Chaetoderma sp. LZ-2023a, assembly GCA_034401795.1. NCBI lineage: Eukaryota > Metazoa > Mollusca > Caudofoveata > Chaetodermatida > Chaetodermatidae > Chaetoderma > Chaetoderma sp. LZ-2023a. Next base: position 142,223,605 of record CM067370.1, read on the forward strand.
TCAATGATTTTTTAAACAAGTGCTGCGCACCTTAGGCAGCCTTATCAGAAATGTAAAAAAATGTGACAGGCAGACAGGCGGACATACATACAGAGTTATCCTAGGTAAGAGTTGCATCTAAAATATTACGGTGTTCTTAGGACGATATTGGTACTACAGGAGACGAGTGAGACAGCCGTGTTGTACAGCAGCGTAGTTAAGCGCTTAGTAAATATTGTATTGAATGTAATGTTGTCTTGAGCTTCAAAATCCTGATTAAAGAGGCAATACCGGTACTTCCGAGATATAAATAAATTTGGAAAATAAAAATATTATTGTTGTAATAAAATGGTTATTTTGTAGATATTACTATGTACTCATTTTCATACACAAATTCCGATCCGACCACATACATTTGTTATTATTTGTTGTTTTTATGGAGACTGGTATAAGCGCAAAAACAAAGAGATACACGTCGCGAGGACAGAAACTACAAAAAATTATGTCACGATGTCAAACAAATGAGTTGCATAATAATATGTTTTGTTTATACAAGACCGGAGATGAATCGCAAGCTACCGCTAGGTACCACATACTCTGGTTTCTCTGCAAAACGGAGATAAATTTGACCGTCAGATTCATGTTTACATTATTTATATTTGTGGAATTTATAATTTGCATCTTCTTGGATATTGAGTAGTCATATATAATATAATTTTTTGTAGTCTCTGTCCTATATATATAATTGATGTTAAAAATGAGAGTATTGACCCACTGTAGGCGTTTTATGGCGATGGTTCCGTATAAAACATTTATAGCTCTATCAGCGACAGCCTCTAATTAAATTAATTTAATGCGACAAAGGTTTAGGATTTTTTAAGAGATTATCATGGAATTATATCACTATCAATGGATGAATCCAATCTGTCAGTCAAGTATATGTCGTCATAATCAATTACGTCACATGCACGCGGACGTAACACAATCATAATTGACAGAACCTGGAATAGTCCTTCAGTTGGACAAATCGTATGACTTTACCATTTATTAAACAGTCCCCTGTTAATAGACAGCCCCAGTCAAATTAGTTTCAAAATATTCAACATGTTAGCTATATAGTGACCATGAAATTGGGATTTCTGATTTTGGGAAATCAGGATTCACAGTATATAAATCGATCCCAAGACGCGCAAAGCGTGGGCGGAGCTTCTCTAGAGATGGCCAGGAAATGGCTACTAGAGGATTCATCCATTGATAAGCCAATCAGACAATCAGTTTGATTGTAGTGGCGTGGCTACATGGTTAACAAATATTATTGTTGAAGTCAGTGTGGTCGTATCCCTTGAAAAGTCTGATTGAGAATTAACACAATTTAATCTGAAGCATTGTGATTTCAATTACTGATCTTTTAAACCATTTGCCTTGTAATCCGTGTAATTCACGAATCCATTTCCACACCCAATCCTTGGGCATATGGCGTCATAGTCAACTACGTGCCGTGTGGGCTGACCTCATACTAATGCCGCCATGAATGAGTCTATATAGTCCGTATTTAACGCTTAATAGGCCGACACGTTGTATGAATTGTATGTCTTTACCATTTAATAAACATTCTGTTGAATATTTTGAAACTAATTTGACTGGGCACTGTTGCTGCCATAGGCAACAACAGTGTCCAGTCAAATTAGTTTCAAAATATTCAAGAGCTTGCATGTATAGTTGTCTGGAAAGTGATAGTCAAGAAGTTCAGGGATCGATCGATCCCAACACGAGCGAGGTGTGGGCGGAGATTATATAGTGAGGGGCGGGGCATAGCTAAAACTGGAATGGTTCATTGTACTGATCAATACGGGAAGAAAGACAGATTGTTTACAACGTGTGCCGCTTTATTGACCTGAGTGTGGTCTTGGACATCAAAAGCCTGACTAACAATTAGCGAAATTTAATGTGGAAAGGATTTACATAAATGGTTTAAAAAAATAAAATTGATTTAAGCACATAAGAAAGGTAGTACGCTTGGATAAATTGCATGCAATCTTTCGATACATAGCAATTATTGCGAATATAATTACCATGAGCAATGATGGCACTTCACACGCACGTACGTACGCGCGCACGCACATGCGAACTCACAAGCCGGCGCGCAAGCGCAGACCTCAATGCAACGCCTCTTAACAGGTGTGTGTGTGTGTGTGCGTGCGTGCGTGCGTGCGTGCGTGCGTGCGTGCGTGCGTGCGTGCGTGCGTGCGTGCGTGCGTGCGTGCGTGCGTGCGTGCGTGCGTGCGTGCGTGCGTGCGTGCGTGCGTGCGTGCGTGCGTGCGTGCGTGCGTGCTTGCGTGTGAGAGTCTAATTAGCCCCGTGCGTGCCATTCTCAATACTCTGACAAAATATACGACCACTGAAGACACGCATACTCAAAGTCTTCGAAGAGCAGTTTTGTCGCTCATGAGAGATCTCGAAACGGTATTCATTTCAAAGTGGATAATGCTACAAGGTGGTAATGCCGGAGTCAAGCACACGCTTTCAGTATCTTAGTCCTCAAAATAAACCACCGCCTTTCACCATTCAGACATTACCGGCCATATTCCACCAGTAGATTATATTATGGTCATAGTGCGGTGTCGGCGTTACACGTGACACAATAAATCAGCTGATTCATGTTTAAACGAGAGAATCTGTTATTACAAATCATTGAATATGTCGTATGTTACATTATCGCAAAGAAAAGGATTACTATTAGTGTTCTTTGCCCTAAATGACAGGCCACTGAGGAGCTTGAATAACCTGAATTATGAGGATCTGGTTTGCTATTCATTGTGTATTGTTTCGAAACCCCGCCAACTGTTGTAGTCTTGTGAGATACGCCTTCGTTAAAACTGTCACTCGGCGCTGTTTCTGGGTGCCATTCAGTCGCAGCCTCTCTGCTCCTTGATACTACTGGTATGCCAATTGGTGGGACAGAACTGTTTTTAATATTCTCTAGTTGGGCATGAATATCTGGAACAGGGATTGGTAGAGGCGGTGCCTCACCTTCGCCTATTTGTGTTTCATCCATAAGTTCAGAAACTATATCAATGGATGGCCCCGTGATCGGATTTGAGTTGTTGTTGTTGTTGTTGTTGTTGTTGTTGTTGTTGTTGTTGTTGTTGTTGTTGTTGGTAGTGGTGGTGGTAGTTGTAGTGTCGGCGGTGGTGGTGGATGTCTCCTGGGTTGACGCGGGGTTTTGCGAATTTGATACATCTTGTGGAGGCCCTGATTCAGTCAGCGCACTCAGACACTGCCATGACTCTAAATTCGAGACGCGATTAAAAGGAAGAGGATTTTCCATCCAATCCAGGACCTGACTAATAGAAACAATGAACACATCGTGTAGTTTTAAAATGTTCTCAATAAAAGTTTCCATGGCTGACAGGTTAACAGCATTAGAGTCCTCGTCCAACCATGAAGCGTGCATATTTAGCAAGAATGGTGGACGTTTATAATGATAATGTGTCAGAAAATTGGTCCACAAATAATCGTAAGCTTCCTCCAATGTTTCTGGTCTGCACGAATCAACGTACGTGCATTCCTGTAAAGATACAGGGTGCACCAATGTCACAATCGGCACTTCCCACAAACCAGGGTATGTTTTGTTTGGGCATGGCGGCACATGGCAACTCAAATCTAGTGGAAAGTCGAATGTAAATGGCCATTGGGTTGCCGGTTGAAAATCAGATTTTAGAACAGTTACTGAGGAATCGTAGCGAAAATCATATTTCTGAAGTATTGTGTACGTTGTATCCCCGGCAGTTTGGAAGTAAGGTGCCCTCCACCCATTCACATTAGTATGAGGGATCTCAGCAAACCGCGCTATGTTCACACGCTGATGAAGCATTTCATACATCAGCTCGTCCTCAGTCGCGTCCCTCCACCACGATATAGGCGTTCTATGGCTGACACTGTGGTCAGCGATGTCCATTCCACGATTAAAGAGGTCATTGACTAAGCTATAGTCCGTATCATTATTAGATACAAACAATGTCATGCGGATCGGACACCCATCCGGGTTACGCCGGTCACGAGAGAAAAGCGACGTATAAAGCATGTGGTTACGTACAGTCACGGCATCGTCAAACGTGAAAACTACCATTTGGGGAATCTGATTTGGTGTATATCCGCCAGGTGGTGCTTCTGTTGATGTGCAGCGACACTTGGGTTCTATGCAGTTCACCGTTTGCTCACACGTTTCGGATAAAACGAAGCTAAAACTGATTTGTAGGAATAAAATAACCAACTGTTGACGTGGTCGAAACAACTTCATTGTCAAGTAATAATACTCGCACGGGCGCGTGTCGCTAAAGCGTCATTTGCAATGTTCTCAACTTGGACGATTGAACATTGACTGTCAGCGGTAATCCATAATAATGCTGAGATTTTGTTTCAGACGTCAAATTTACGCTACACCTGCAATCGTAAAACTCTCATGTTCAAATATCTTATCAGAATCCACCTCAATAACACTTTGATCTCTAAATTCTCAGGATCTTAATCTCAAGGTAACTATACATGTAAGCGACATTATATATTTTGAAATTAATTTCATCGGCAGTAATAACGTCCAATCAAATTTGTTTCAAAATAATCAACCGGATATTTAATAAATTGTAAATGAGTTCGCCCTTTTCCGTTTCAAAGTATTACGTCTTCACAATACAAAGCGTTAAATATTCACAATACTTCGCAAATGACGCACTGATGATGTTAGTAGGGCCTGCACAATTCGCTTATTCAGCTAACGTATAGAAAATGATCTGTTAGAACTTAGACCTTTTTTTTATGAAAACACCAAAGTTTAAAAGACTTAAGCTTAAGTGAAAACCTTGTTATATGTGATAACGTTATGAAAATCTAGCATAACCAATGGGCCGATCTACTCGCAATTGCCAGCACACAGCTCCACTTACACCGTTAATTTAGACATAAGCTATTCTAAAGAACAGAATTATGACACTACCCTAACGCATCTTGTCTCTTTGTGAATAGCTAACACTTTCTCTATTAAATCAGAACAGGGTGCATTATTCGACCAAGATTTACCAGGTGGCTGATGATGATTTTGGGAAAAGTGTTGCTGTATCCTGTCGTTATTTAGTACAGTAAGCGCGTGCAGTAATGCAGTTTCAAAAAAGAATACCAGTATTCACCAATGATGACTAAGCGAACTTTGTAAACGTTCAGAGTAAAAGGCATACACAGTAATTATGGCATTTTCAATTTATGAATAGCAAATATGATGCTATCGCATATGTATGATGGTAATTAAACATTTTGCGGATTTGCATGATGCTGTGACCGGTGGGTGGAGTGGGGGGGGGGGGAGGGGGGGGGTTTGTTTAGACGAGCGGTAAATTATGCACCTGTCACGTACCGGCAGGACGTCGTCCTCATAATTAAAATGATATCATTTGCAAAAAAACCCGATCATATTAAAATTGATCAAATTTCATTTGATTTTACTGAGATGATTTAAATTGAAATGAATCTTAAGATCTACACAGATAAGCTATTAACCAGCTTGAACTAACCCATTCGAGTCAAATTAGATTAAATTACATTGTAAACGATTAATTTGGCGCTTGTTCGTGTGCGTCTAAAGAATGGAGGAATCCAGTTTTAGCTATCCCGCCCACCTCTAGCTAAGCTCCATCCACGCTGTGCACATGTTTGAAGCGATCGATAGCTGCACTCTCTGAATCTTACTTTCCAGAAAACCATACAGGTAGGCTGTTGAATGTTTTGAAACTAATTTGACTGGGAGCTGTTGCTCTCCTATGGCAACAACAGCGCCGGGTCAAATTAGTTTCAAAATATTCAACAGAATGTTTATTAAATGGTATAGACATGCAATTCGTACAACTTGACGGATTATTAAGTGTTTAAGACGGACTAAATCGCGTCATTCAAGACGTAATTGATTACGACGTCATATGATTTACTGAGAAACTCGATTCCTCAAGCTATGTTTCATTTACCACAGTTGCAAATGGTTGAGTCTACGATCTTGGGCTTATAAGATATGGTGTTTGAGACGGCTATGGTTACATCTTAAACGCTAACTTTCTTCTTGCTGAGTTGGTTGATACAGCATCCTTATAGGTTGTCGTCTGAATGTTTAATGGTCCACATTTTGCGCATATTACGCTGTATTGAAGTTTTCACTTCTCATTATGATTCACACAGTGATCTGGAAGCTACTGCAAAGCAACATGTTCTATATTTTGGTCGAGAGCTTTTGATTGTGATTGCATCAAACGCGGAACTATCCGCCCAAGTAATGTTCCATTTTCTGGCGGTATTCCTCGGTCATGTAGTTCTTGTTATGTTTCTAAGGACCATCTCCGTTTGTTAGACCAATTTTTCTCTTTGGCTAGTATGGTGTCACAACTCCTCGTCAGAAAGACGTTCTCCATTGTGGATCAGGGCTGTACTGTTTGATAGACTTTCGTTGATAATCCTCGAGACATATCATATCCTCTTCTATCTGTTTGGCTTTATCTATGACGCTGCTTCTGTTCATTCCTCATCGAATTGGTGATTTAATCGTTTATTGAAGGGGTGCTCTACCATGCGTCTACTCTTTACAGCATGTGTCACGGTTTAGAAGATCCTAGTTGTCTGATTTTGAGCCTTGGACATACGCTTACTGTTGGATCTGGCTGCTGTGGACCACGCTGTCCTGCCATATTCTAAGGTTGTATTGTATTCTAGCCAGCTTCTTCATTATGGATATTCTTATTGCTACTTTCTCTTTTTGGGAAATTCCCTAACAATGTTGTTTATGTAGATCTAAGGAATAGTGTCAGTTCCTTGTGGAACACACTGTTGTAAGGATCTTTTCCTTCTGTAGCTTCCCTGAACACGTATCCGGACTCTTTTCTTTTAGAGGTAGCTATCTGGGCATTTTGGACGTTCTTTACTACACCAGCTTTCTTCAGCTAATCAGCTTTCGCTTCAGCCCTCGCTTCAATACCTTATCAAACACGTTTTGCATGTCGACCCATACGGCTAGGGCGTGCCTCTTGGCTTGGACACCGTCTTCGCTAAATTTTGCAATATATTCGGTATGGGCATCTGTCGATCTGTTCCTGCTAAATCTAACCTGTTCTCTGGCAAGCAACACAGTCTTTTAAAGCAAACAATCCAGTATTGAGTTAACAATTCTTTTCATTAGCCTTCCGGTGGGGCTGGAAGGACTGATTGGACGGGGTTTCTACTTCCTTTCTTGTCGATCCTAACCATGGTTGAGTCTTCCCAACCATGAGAAAGGATTCCAGCTTTACAGCTTGTGGTAAAGATATTTTTTGCCTTAGATGCAGGGGCGCCGGAAACAAATTTGAGAGGCGGGGGCAGGTTCCACAAAAAGGGCACACTGAATGGCATTGTCTGGAAAAAGATTTGAAATGGGAGTCCCCCCCCCCCCCCAACCCCCCACCCCACCCCATCACACCGCCTCTCATAGAAGAGTGTTCGGGGATACCCACCTACTTAACCACCACAAGAAAAAAATCCATTGAAAGGTGCAGGCTCATGACTCGATTTCCTGCATTCTGAGTTTCTTATGATTACGTATAAATGCTATAGAAATGTTAATCGAATAACTTATGTATTCTTTGGTCAATTGAACATATTCCCAATTCCCAATGCGAGCGAGTGGGCGAGCGGGTTGTTGTATCAGATGCACACGTTTAGTGTGCGTGCATTCGTGCATGTGTCTGCACGGAGGACCTGAGCAGTTTGGCTTGAAAATATTTAAAGGTAAATATTCACACCAGAATGCTTGAAAATAATTTTTTTGGGGATTGTATACTTTTATAGCCTTAAATTATGTGCCTATGTGTAATGAAACCTAATAAATCTTAACATATGATGATTTCATTACGTATAAATTAGCATAATTTTTTAAGTTGCGAAATTGAAATAGAGGCACGGGCCTCTATTTCAATTTCGCAACTTAAAAAATTATATTAATTTATACGTAATGACATCATCATACGTCAAGATTTATTTCGTTTCATTGCATATAGGCTCACAGTTTAAGCCTCTAAATCTATATAATACAAACAATTTTTTCCCCAGTAATTTTGCTGTGAATATGCACCTTTAATTGAACATTAACGGAGCGTGGACCAGTATCACTTCAAAAATTCAAATTGCCTGTGACTATGTATCTTACATTTACTTGCAAAGATACGTGCAACGTTTACAGATAAAAAAAGAAGTCAATATGTCACATGTAACTGCCGCTATAAATAGCGTTTTCATTGATGATTTGATTCGGCCTAGAAGCACTCCCATATTACCTTAGGGACTTGTGTTATGTCAAAACAACCGAACTTTAATACGACTGCTCAGTCTGCTCTGAATATTCTAAAAATCTCGTTTAAGGTTCTAAAGTAAAGTTTTACAAATTTTTCTCATAGAAATGGGTAAAGGGCACAGCTGCCCCCCCCCCCCCCCGCTTCCCCTTCCCCAAAGGGCAACGGGGGTGGGTGGGGGCAGCTGTTCCCCGCCCCCCTGGCCCCGTGCTTCCGGCGCCCCTGCTTAGATTCTCTATACTGTATGATCTAGTTACTGATCTCGTCGAGAGAGGTAAATGATGGCCACACCCATTTCATCTTCTGTAAATGATTAGTCATTATCTCACACACTCTGATCGCATTCCTTTTGCTTCCTGCTGCTTGAAAAAGAGTTTCTATAGCTGTAACGTAATTGTAGATATAACAGTGGTCCACCTAGCGGCTATATTTTAATGAACTTACTATTATATCCCTGTTGTTTGTTTGATTGTGGTTGTATGCACGATATTAGACACGGAAATAGCCTGATAGTTTAAAAGTTATTGCCACTAAACCCAATTTAATCAAATTACTCATTATTTTTAGATGCAGTTAATCCGTGTCGTTAAACTTATCATGCATGCCGGTATACATTGAATGAAAATGAAATATAACAGCAATATGCTCCAGGTGCGTGGTTCGTGGTGTGGGTTGTTCATGCGTGTCTCGTCCGATCCATACGATATAATGCATACGATGAGCGACATCTGGTCTTGTTCATTGATAGTTTATATATCGCGTGTACGCCTATACATACACTGATATGATTGCTAATAATATGTCATTTATCAGTCCGTGCATTACAATGCGCCTGCGCGCGCCTCTGCACGTTAACACGTTGCTTTACGCCATGCTTCCCTGGCTGTAATCAAGTGCACATGTACTGTCGTAGTGTGTACGTACCTGTGTATACACGTGATATGAAATGATGTTACATTACCGTGTCTGTGTATATGCAATATTATGCAATACACTAATTAATGCAGCGAACGTGCTAATGAAAATGAATCACCAAACACCAAGCGAGTTTTAATAATACATCCAGGCAAAGGGCGACAATGATTGTATTAGTGGGTGGGCAAAACAGCAGCCTTTTCCTATCCTTACCGCAGACAGCCGGGTCTCAGTCGGCCGCAAAAGAACGTGATCATTGGGTGGTGCGAGAATCTCTTCCCTCGCATGGTCAGAGGAACCATCCACTCAGAGCCTGAAGACGCGACTGTCTTGAACGACGTCAAAAAGAGTTTGATGCAGCACAGAGGGTGGTCCTTCCATGTTTCAAACGTGCAGGCCCGTGTAGCTAGATAAACAAGGAAGGAGTTTATTGGAACCTGTGCTGAGCCCAGGTGCTGTGAAGATGTTGCCAACCTGGAAATGATTCTGTTGATGCGGTGGTTATCAGGTTCTGTCCGCAGGACCAGTGTTAACTGCAGGATCGGATAACTACCTAAGCATTGTCCTGTCCTGACTGCATGCTGCGAGGCAATCTCGCGAAGTCGAAGTCGTTCACAGTGGAGCAATAGTGAGAGGCAGCTCTGACGTCTGCTTTGAGCAGGGGAAGGTGAACTGAGAGGCATGGCAAACTGAGGTCTCAGCTTTCCTAAGCCTAACAAATCTTTCCTACTCGAGGGAGGCCCTTTATGGGCCTATAAATCGAAGCAGCACGAATCGGGGCGACCAAGCGCACCCACTGAGCATGGCAGCTTCAATGGGAGCTCATGCCTCGGCACACGGAGCTTCAACAGAAGTGGCAAAAGGGTGAACGTCCACTTCGCAAGTTTCCTTTTTCAGCGAAAGGAGCGACACCATCGCAGCGCTATTTAATTTAGCTTCACACCAAATGGTGTGCAGGATCGCATCCTGCAAGATACGGTAAAGACTGATAGTCCTTTTTCTCTTAGCATGTTCCCAGTCGAAACAAAAATGGAACTACCTCTTAGTGGAAGGTAGTCTTAATAAAACTAGACGAAGAGGCGCTTAAGGCGATACATTTAATTTCTATATAGAGAAAAAGCAAATTAGATTAGTCTGTATATTTAATATTTAGAAAACATCCACGATCCAATTTACGTCAAGCGCAGTAGAAAGGTCAATAATAACTGTCCACAGTCCCACTGGATGCGGTTTCTAGGTTTTGTTATTGCTGGTATTGTCGGCTTTTAGCCAACTTCGGTACCTATATTCCAGAAGCACAAGGTTACACGATGACTCCTTGGCGGCCAAAGATCACAATAAGCTGAGTGGGCAGTACTTCTAACAAGCGGAAGAAAGTTCAGCGCTTCCTCACATGAAGTGCAGTCACAGAGAGGTGATGCAGGAGAAGATAATAGTTCACTTTAAGTGAGGTGACACCAAGCGGCACAACACAGAATGGCAGACAGAGAAGAGCGGAGACCTCGATCTGTCAGAGATGAATACTGATCGGAGATTCCCTTCCGAGGTTTTCTTACTAGCAGACGAAGGGTGGCAGAGACGATTCCAAGTGAGGTTCTGGTGTGGATGAAATCAATAGTTCTGTTGGTATGCAGTCGACGCTACTCCACTTCGGAGTCAGGAGACAGTTTCAAATCATCAGGGTCTTCAGTTAATTAGGCCGCTTTTATTGGCGGCCTTTATAAAAATCGGGCTTCCCCACTGCCTATGTAGATGTTGACCCGCTCCGAGCAGTCGAAATCCCAAAGGGGTCATTGTCTACATGGCTGTCTAATGTAGAGCACATCCATTAATACCCTGTGAACTTCAGGATGATCTGTGTGTGGGTTGATCATATCTAGAGCGAACAGGCAAGGGGGCATCTGCATCCAGACTTGGACATATAATTTGACTAGTATCAGTTCTAAATTCCGTTCTAAAGTCGTTTCCCAAAGCTTAAACTGTTGTTGATCAGTACACTGGTTGAGACACCATTCCTCAAACGATTGTGAATTATTCAGTTTCTCAACTGGCGTTTGATCTATGTACCGTTCATAAGCACATTGCTGCAGAAATGATGTAGCTATGACATATAGGAATTGACATATCAAGAAATCCAGATTTCCACGTGGCGGCCATCTTGGTTTTCGATATGGCTGATGAGGCTTTTATCTGATGGTATCAGTAGTTACAGAAATGGGTTCATTGACCCTGAAAATGTGGGTAGAGCCACCAAAATCATAAATTTATGTTTCTTAGAGGCCGAGATATATTTCAAGAGCGGCCATTTTGAAATCAAAGATGGTGGCCGTTACCGTGATGATGGCGATAGGTACCAAGCTTTAAATGAACCAGCATACCATGTACTATATCTGTACAAAGTTTCATACCTTTGTAAAGAAGTGCACAATGCATGTGAAATTTGGGTCTTAGCTGGTGTACTCTTCTGAGTCGGTTGCATGGTACAAGCAGAGTCTGATCGTTATACAACAATGGCTTCAACCAGTCAAGTTAATTTCTAATCTTCAACATAATACTTAATGCATCGCAGAAGAATTTGACTGTCGGGTTTAACTAAGGCAATGTTCTATGGCGCGATTTTATTCAGGCATACACATACAAATGTACGAAGTATTTATCGACAAACATATACACGGCTTCAGATCTCTTCATTTCTAAAGAATTTAGTATGGTGCCTGATTAGGGTCATCACTCTTTCGCCTTGTAGTTAGTTAAGCGAAGAAACGACGGAGCGAAGGTACAATGCAAAGACGCGAAGATAAGATATGATAATCTCTTCATTTCTAAAGGCTTTAGTATGTAGTTTGTCTCCGCCACCATAATAAAATATAATATAATGTGACACATTATACGATTATATTTATGACGGTGTTTCAACGTTTTTTCCTGTAGATCAGCTTAGAAGTACATCCAAACATTAAATTGTCAAACTTATACCGAGCACAAGAATAACGAGTAATGCATTCGTAAAACATTAATATTTTCATTACGTGGCCGCTCACGGCTACACTTATATTCGGGTTGTGTCTAGAAATGCGTATAGGCGCGGCCATTCCGCGCATGGGATTGTGGTCTCCAACAGCTAACTAGAAAGATAGATAGACCGCGCCTCTATTTTTAGATTGGAATCATAGATTTAGGATATATCTTGGTTAGATCGCTCATACATATACGCTCACTATGGGGGAATGGGATAGATGTCTCGACCGCTGGATCTTCACTGACTGAATGACATCTGACGCAGACGATCAGCTATGTATATAGCCTCCAAAAGTCAGTAAATTCTTTTTTTGTTAATTGGAATAAAAGTTATGCTTGAATAGCATGCAAAATAAGGAACTACAAAACTACGGTAAAAATAAATAGGGGAAATACGGTAACACGGAGAGGCGGTAAGAATTACCGAAATGCGTTAAAACCTAACGCATACATCGCTGAAATTCCAACCATGTATGTACATATAATAACTATATGATAACTTCTATTCATTTTGGAAACTGCTGCCGTAAACCGTTGGAATGCACACATGTAGGCAACTTTCAGCATTATTGTTTACATGATCTAAACAAATCTTTCCTGTACTGACCGTGAAACAACTCGGCCTAGCCTTTGAAATCAGCAAGATAATGGTTAAGAGAGGTTGGGTGGTTTTTTTATCTCCCAGTTTCCGGGAAACCTGACACCGTTTGGTATAGAAGACCTAAAAATAAATGAACACGTTTTCAAAACAAGGTAGAATTTCTGTGGTTTTCTTTGCAAAAAATTGTGACTAATTTACATCTATGAGCTGTACTGTAAAACCGCCGACTCGATGGTATAGAACATCTAAAGAATAAATTAACATGTTTGCAAACCAAGACAGAATTTCTGTTTATGGTTAGTAAGTATATTAACTTATTTATGTTCTGTATAACGTAGCCTAAGCAGTCGAATCACTTGTAATAAGTGAGCACATATTTTAGCAAGAGCCTTGCATTTATAATCAATTAGTCCGCCCCCGCCCCCCCCCCCCCCCCACCCTTCCTCCCCCACCCCCCGCCCACCGAGAGGGTGATGTCATTGTCAAAATACGTAATGACTGGAGTAGCTATTTCCAACAGGAACATTGAAAAAAAGTCCTTCCGCTGTACGAATTGAAGAGCTTTACTATTTAATAAGCAGCAGCACCCAGTCAAATTAGTTCCAAAATATTCAACAGCTCACCTCCATAGTTACCGTGAAAAGGGGGTTCTGGGAAATCATGGTTCAAAGTACATATATAAATCATGACGACTACGACGTACGTGCGTATAGGCCTATTATCTCTTTCCGTGGCCGCTCAGCGCTACGCATCCACTTGGTTGTGTCTAGAATGGACCTTATTATCCATCCATCACATGACGTCATAATCAACTACGTGACGTGTAGAATGACATCATAATCAATGCCGTCATTATGACCGTCATGAATGGTTTAGCCAAGTACGTCACGAACGCATAATGGACCTTTCCAGTTTCAGCTAGGCCCCGCCCACCTCTAGCTAAGCTCCACCCACACCTCGCTCATGTTGGGATATTATATATTAACAAGAGCGGGGTAGCTCGCCTCTATTTAGATTGGAATCGTAGATTCTACAGCACCCAGTCAAATTAGCTTACCTGTATAGATTTCTCGAAATCGATAGTCAGGTATTTCAGGGATCGATCGATCCCAACAATATATTAACGAGAGCGGGGTAGCTCGCCTCTATTTAGATTGGCATCGTAGATTTAGGATATATTGTCTAGATCTCTTGTGCACATTAAACGCATACCCTCACTGCGAAGTGTGGGTGGAACTTAGCTTGAGGTGAGCAGGGCATAGCTAAAACTGGAAAGGTACATTGCCTATAGGCGCTGTGATTTTACGCAAGGGATTGTGGTCATTCACGTTCTCGCCAGATCTACCACTAACGAGAGCGATATATACATATATAGCATATACCACCATAATTATTTACGTCATGTAGGATGACGTCACAATCAGTATATCCGACATGCGAAAGCTGGTTCGCTAAACTAAGATTCTTGTCTTGGTGCAGTGGTCCAGTGGAAAGGTGTTGCTGATGCTATGCAGAATTCCAGGATGACGGTTCGATCCACGACCGGGGATATGATGATCAACAAAGTAAACTAACGGGTGCACTTCGTAGGCAGGGTTAGCACATGAAGTGGAGTCATCGCGTTACCAGTGCGTTAAAAAACCTAAGCATTCCTATACCTACCTACCTACCAAGCAAGCAAGCAAACAAACAATCGTTATTGACAAATCCAACATGTGGACATACAGACAATATTCAACATTCTGTTGAATATTTTGATACTAATTTGCCTGGGCATTGTACGAATTGTATGACCTTACTATTTAATCAACATTCTGTTGAAAATTTGAAACTAATTTTCCTGGGCGTTGTATGTCTTTACCATTATCAATTGCGTCCTATAAAAGCTTCACAGGCGTCATAGTCAAAATGCTTATACATATAGTGAATGACGTCTCTAGCTTCGTCATGAATATTGAATTGTCAAGTGTACAAATTTTACGTTTTTACTTTTCAATCAACATTCTGTTGAATTAAAAATAAATTAATATGACTGGGCACTGTTACGGCCATAGGCAGCAAAAGCACCCACTCAAATTAGTTTCAGGATATTCAACACCTTACCTGTATAGTCACCTTGAAAGTGGGATTCTGGGAAGTCGTGAATCAAAGTATATAAATTGATTCCAACACGCCGAATGAATGGACAGAGCTTAGCTAGAAATGGATCTCACCTTTGAAATTATCATGAACAAATTTGATCATTAAGCGACCAATACCACTTAGTAATGTGTGATCCACCCAACATGGACCACTTGTAATAAGTGACCACATATTTTAGCAAGCGCATTCAGATAGTTAGCTTTTCCCTGCCGGATGCATGTAGACCCAATCGCAATGCTCCGATTCTCCTATGGAAAGAGGGTATAAGTTATCCAACCTGTCACTCAAGTGTTGACGTCATAATCAATTATGTCACATGTAGGCTGACGTCACAGTCAAATACGTAATGAATGGCGTAGCTATGGCTATCATGAATGTTGAAAAGTCCGTAAGCTGTGCGAATTGTATGTCTTTACTATTTAATAAACATTCTGTTGACTATTTTGAACCTAATTTAACTGTGCTTCCACTATAAGCAGCGAGAGCATCTAGTCAAATTAGTTTTAAAATATTCAACAGCTCACCTCTATAGTTACCTTGGAAATGGGATCCTGGGTAGTCACGGTTGAAAGTATATAAATCACAATGACGACAGCTATGAACATAGGCCTATCATCATCTCTTATTGTATTTTAACCACCTCATGGCATAGCTGGTCAAACCGGCCCCTACAGTGAGCTTGGGCAATGTCAAAATGCATGCCATGAGGGACAGTTTTTGATAATTTACCACTGAATGACCGTCTCGAGGTTCCAGATATGCAAAACAGTCTCATCTTGGCCTGTAAATGGACATTCAATATCGAAATATTTTAACATTCTTCACCAAATTTAGACAGTAAAGGTTTAATATATTATGACGGCAGTACCAGGTACTGTGTCTGTTTCAGTTTTCCGTTATGTATTATAGCATAAAACACTAGGGTGAACATTTGAGTGTATAAATTTCTATTATTATGTCTGGTAGGGCGTCGGGGCAAAGATTTTAATGTCGTCGACACATTTTATTAGTCACTATATGTGTGGTAAATTTTAACAGTAAAACATGTATAATAATATTGCAGAGCGTGAAAATTAGACAAAATTCGCTAAAATTTAATGTACGTGTGACTTTCATTAGTAATTTATTGTCTTTAATCCTTCACTGGGAAAAGATCCATGCATGCAATTATTTAGCCCTATGTATAGAAAACTGATGTTACGAATCTCCCTCACTCCCTCTCCATCCCCTCCTCTCTCTCTCTCTCTCCCTCCCTGCCTGCCTCCCCCTCCCTCCCTCCCTCCCCTCCCCATCTCTCTCTCTCTCGCCCTCTCTCTCTCTCTCCCTCTCTCTCCCTCCCTCCCTCCCCCTCCCTCCCTCCCCCTCCCTCCCTACCTCCCTCCCACCCTCCCTCCCTCCCTCCCACCCTCCCTCCCTCCATCCCTCCTCTCCCTCCCTCCCTCCCTCTCCCATCTCTCTCTCTCCCTCCCTACCTCCCTGCCTCCCCCCCTCCCTCCCTCCCCTCCCCATCTCTCTCTCTCGCCCTCTCTCTCTCTCTCTCTCTCCCTCCCTCCCCCTCCCTCCCTCCCTCCCTCCCACCCTCCCTCCCTCCCTCCCACCCTCCCTCCCTCCATCCCTCCTCTCCCTCCATCGCTCCCTCCCCATCTCTCTCTCTCTCTCTCTCTCTCCCTCTCTCTCTCTCTCTCTCTCTCTCTCTCTCTCTCTCTCTCTCTCAGTCACAGATGTGTTGTTGATTACTACGATACCAGGTATAGATAAAATGGAGTGTCCAGGGGGAATAGAGGATTAACCGTTCAGATTGGAATATCTGACCCGCTTTGGAAAAATTAACCATGAACTTGAACTATGTCACGTGTTTTACATCACAGTATATAAATGCTTGATTGCCAGTTGATAACAATATAATATCAGCTGATGTGTAAGGCAGTGTGATCTGTTAGTTAGGGGGCCAGGTGCGCAAAAATGCTAACAAAAATCTACATGGGTCTACACAGAGAGCCACAAAAGGTTTAAGAAGTGTTCTCGACTAATTCGAGGGTGCTGATTCGGACTCTGGTATGTGTACGTTCATAAAGGTGGTGGAAAGTACCTAAATTTGGCATTGAAATGGCATTCTGTGATTTTTCAAAAATATTCCTTTAGTCCATTTTCATGTATTTTGTGTTATTCTTAATACTTTGGTCTGGTAAATTGACGTTAATACTTTAATGCCTACGCCCAACGAAACTAGTGTGTGCTGTATAGTCTTATGAAATACGCATGTGCAGGCCAAGACAAGACAATTTTTGAAAATTCATCACTGCAATGACTGGCCTAATAACAGAGCCAAACGTTTTAGTGGTATATTTTCTTAATTAATATTCTCTTCGCCTGCAAATAGATGTATCCTATAAGAAAATATAAATTTTACTTATAAAATGCCGTCATCCATAATATAAAGAATAAAAATATACCGTAGTTGTCAAAGGTATGCATACTTTAATTTCAATAAATCTAATACATCCGATTTGGTTCTCATTTTATTTCATAAGCCTCTGTTACTACGCCACACTTTCAACACATGTCCATATAAATACACGGTATGTTTTAATTTTGATGAATGCACACACAGCCTTATACGAAGGAATGCTTGTGAGCTGGCGTAAAACGCTTGGAGATAGAAAACGACATTCTCTCAAGGCAACTTGTTAATAACATTGGCAGGCAGATCATGGAAGCAAAATGTGTAATGCTTGAATTTAACAAATCCAGAAGAGACATTCCCACCCATAGATTATGGTTTATGTATATGGAAATGGCGGAGATAGCATTACAGTTTATTTGCGCAAAACAAGATGAACATCTTACGGCAATTTCACGTACGCTGCCATTTATGACAAGTGCTGGTCACCATAAGTACGCTACCCAAGTTATAAACTATTTGAATGACATGCGCAATCTGCCAGTACCATTTCTTGCTGCTTTCAGAGATGGATATTTTAGAGTCAAGCAAGGAGATTGACTATTCACAGGTATTTGGACAGACATGACCCTTGAATGTGGTTCAAACGCAAATGCCAAAGGAAGACGAGGCACAGCGGGAATATCGGGATATATAATTCGCCCTGAAGCACAAGAGAAGTTGTGGATTCTCAATTTACCCTTCACAACAGAAGTATGTACTGTTGTCAGAGCGATGCTAGACATTGATTCAGTCGATACAACACACGCACGCACGCACGCACGCACGCACGCACGCACGCACGCACGCACGCACGCACGCACGCACGCACGCACGCACGCACGCACGCACGCACGCACGCACGCACGCACGCACGCACGCACGCACGCACGCACGCACGCACGCACGCACACACACACACACACGCACACCATGAAGACAATGTAGCTGCAATAGATAGACAAATAAAAGATAAAAGCAACGTGGTAAATGTAATCGAAGACTTTATCAATCCCTTTAGATGCAAGGATGAACATCTGGTGAATAGAATCTCTGGAGCAGTTGCTTCCAATGATGTCAGAGAGCATCTTCTGAATGCAAACACAATTGGCATGACGACTATTGAGAAGTACCTTGCAAGCAGAGCCAAGAAGATGGGCATTGTATAACTTAAACATTTGCAACCATGATAAAACAGCAAAGGAAGAAATGTACGTAAGTTAGCTGTGCAAAAGATAAATTTACAATTGAGCTAACAGTGCTTAAGATGGCTGTGCTGTCCAGGCGGGAAGAATCAGAAGAGCAGATAGTGCAGCTAGTACAGCATGACTCCTTCAATTCCCGCAGAAGTCTCTGATTATGGCGATATTTTGTTGCGATCTTGAACAAAGTCAGCTCTTCTGAAGTGTTTTCAGTAAGAGCTTGAAGTTGAAGAGTGGCCTACAGACTTGCCTAATTCAGGCGAAAGCGATGGTGGTGAGCTTTCCACTTCAACTGCGTATATTGTTGAGCTGATGGGATTCATCAGATGCGTTGCACCTCAACCTGATGAACCAACACAAATATTTGCAAAACGCCTTCCTTCTTCAGCGCATTCTTAATTCCCATCGAGAAGGCTGCAAACATGTTCACATCATAGCAGATATGTATGATGAAATCGGAGATACAAACTGGCCGATTTTGGATTGGAAGAGTTGTACATAGAGATGAATGAACATTATAGCCCAATCCACACTTTGTCCAGAACATTGGAACACTGATTTCTCTAATACATTCAATGAGTGGGTGTGATACAACAAGCTTCCTTTGTGGCAAAGGGAAAAATACAGTTTTGTCTAAATGCAGAAAATTTCTGAAAAAATGGGCGTATCTTTGTTTGGATACGTGGGGTAAGAGCTTACCAAGCAAAAACAGCTTTGCCCAGCATATATGAATTTAGCTGGAAACGTGATAATGATCTTGTCGTACCTGTTTTCATGACTGAGTCCTCGTCACCTACTGATCTTGCAGCATCGGTATATTGCCGTTGCTCAGAAAAGTGGATCAAGCGGTGTAGTTGTAGAAACAATATTGGCAGGTGTGCCCTCTCATGTTCTTGTGGGGGAAAGCCGACAAGGTGAAGCCTCGCTTTGGACACGGATGATGTTTTTGATGATTGACTGAACACTAATCCTAATTGCCTAGGAGAAGGCGCATCGACAATTTGGTGCATATGCGGTTCCAACAGGTCAAACTTGCTACCCCCCTATGCAATGCTATGCACAGTGAATTATTAATATTCAATATTCAGTCTTTCCCAAGTAAGAACAGTGGAAAATGTTGTCTACTAATTAACCAATAATTATGAACTGTCAATTTATTTTGACACTATTTATGTTTGATGGCAACACGTCATAGTTAAAAATGGTGAATACCCTTTTAATTATTGCTATTTTGTGAATACATTTGGCCAAAACTACACAATATCTTACAGGCAAAGAAACATTCTCAATTATTCTGATTTCAATTTAAAAAATAATTATGAGGTTAGAATGGGGATGCCCCTTTAATGGTTCGGAATGGGGAAATGCCCCTTAAATAGTGATTTCGATTCTCTGTATGAAGTGATGTAAGTAAGAAGAAAATATAAATTGGCAATCCAAAGTTCACAGGCAGTAAATGTCTTACAAACAACAAAAAAAACTTAAAAATTTATTCTCAATTATCCTGATTTTAATTTTCAAATAATGCAAAATGTCCCTTTAGTTATACAAAATGGAGAAATGACCCTTTTATGGTGATTTATAACATATATATGGAGGTCTGGACGTAAAAGAAATATAAACTGGCAATCCAAAGTTCACAGGCAGTATACGGTTAAGCGCTTTGCCACTGGATATACAGTTTTCAAATTTCCATCTAAAAATCCAGGAATGCCCCTTTAATGTCAATTTTGTGCACTTTTCA